>JAPMOQ010049481.1:1397926-1461675 GCA_026543055.1 Argiope trifasciata
ATATATATATATACTATATATATATATATATATTCGTTTTCTACAATGAATTCAAAATTTCTGCTGAGTAATAATTTGGTTATTTCTCTTATGTCAGTCACATGATTATCCAATGTTTTTTTCTTGCAAAGAAACTATGGCTTCCAATTAAACAGTAACAGATTCTTAGTGATAAACCTGCATACTAACTACAAACAGAGAGAAAAATACATGTTATTTTTGCTGCTGCTTATCTCCCTTGCATTGAACACCATTTCAAACCATGTCTAAGAGGTCGGGGAAAAACAGGTGCAATAGCTTCTAAGGATAAAGACTCTGAGCACCCGGGGCAGAAATCTGACTTTAGCTCATTTAAAGATGACATTACTTGCACAACTACTTTTTACAAAGGAGATCTTTCATACTCCTCACAGTTAAAACACAGAGTAAAGAAAAACCGTGCCCGGACCAGGACTCCAACTCGGGATGCCCGAATCACTGGAGAGACGCGCTACCTTTTGGCGAGGGCGCCAGCCAAGGAAAATGTCTCTAAACGGAAAGAAATATTAACACATTATCTCTAAACATTTTACAAAGAAAATCGAAATCAATATAACTACTTAAGGTTCATAAAATTAGATTAAATATTTTGGAACAGCCATTAAAAACGAAGAATTTTTTTCTTCCTGATTTTTTTTAAACTAAAGTATGAGTATTTTTAAATAAATGCTTAAATCTAAACAAGAAATTCCTTTTTAATAAGTTGTTTTTAGCTCTAATATTGCTTCTTAAATTACTTATTCTTTGTCATTTAATTTTTTTTTTACCACAGGAATTTACTGGAGTATTGGCATTGCTCACTTTCACTAGTGCTTACCCAATGGGAGAAGGAATGATGGCTGGCATGGGTGGTGACATGCATGGAGGAATGGTAAGTGGAAGAAAAGCAAATGCAAAAAGACGCCTTAAAAAACTATCACTTAAAACAAGGACAACAATTCTGAGAAACTCGACCTATTAATTTTGAAATGGCATTTCATGTTAAATGCTTCAAATTTCGTTTATTTCCTGCTTAGTGAATTTTCTTTCCCCTTTTTCGGAAAATTCGTTCTTTCTTAAAAATTTCATTTGCAAATGTGCAAAAATTTGTAAATGTAAAATAACTAAATTGATGGAGTGACAATAAAAAAAATTGTAAAAACCATTTTATAGTAAAAGTTAGCTAATTAAAAAATTTGGCTGGTTTTCTGCTTTATTGTCGCTACTTAATTTTCTACTAATATTAACAACCAAATTTGTAATTAATAAGAGAAAATGAATGAAGTTCTAACAAGCACAATTTAACTTTTCAGATTATTTATGTTAATCGCCTTCATGAGCTTGTGATGAAGAACTTAGAATAAATTAATAAAAGAAGAAAGTGAATAAAACTATACAGCATTTATTATTTTATAGATAAAAAATAGAGTTATTTTCAATGGATGAATGTTTCCTTTCATTCCCTTAACAAAAATGTCTGCAGATAAAATAATACCTACAAAATGATTAAAAATCAAATGCACTATTCTTAAACGGAATATAGAGTGGAAAATAATGAAACCTGGAATGTGAAAAAATATTTACAAAGTCATTCGTCTCGTTGCTTAGATACAAAGAATTTTTGAATAAAAAAGCAAAGTCATGTTCATGTAACAATACATGGCATTGGAAAAGGAATCACTTTGCTATCTTTTGGGTACCAACAGAATCAGAGTATAGTATATAAACTCAAACAGTTCCTTAATCTTTAAGGCAAAAGGATCAACACACATTTTACATAAAAGATTGACAGTTTTCAATAGATTTCTACCAAATAAATAATTTTTCTCTTCTCTTTCAGCACATGCCTCGACCTTATGGTTTCGGCTACAACGCGAGAGACATGCTCGGGAATTCTCATTACAGAAACGAACAAGGTGATGGAAGTGGGACTGTCAGAGGAACTTACGGATATAGGGATAATCAAGGCCTCTTTAGGATGGTCAATTATGTGGCTGGAGCTGGAGGATTCCAAGCCAATGTTCAGACAAATGAGCCAGGTACAAATCGTCACAGTCCAGCGCATGTGGTTATGTCCGCACAGCATCCCCCACCAATGATCCAAAGTGAGTAACATATTGAAAACTCATTTTTTAAGCATTAGAAACAGTCGCTCATCACTTCGGCAGAATAATTTTTTTGAAAAATCATAGTTTTTGAAATTGAGAAACAAGCAACTCCACGTTATCAATGCAACTTCCTGAAAAATTATTATTCTTAAAGTTAGAAACAGCCACCCATCATTTTGACGGAATAATTTTTTGAAAAATCTTTATTCTTGACAGTAAGAAACAGTCTCCCGCCACTTCGGCAGAATAATTTTTTGAAAAATCCTTATTCTTGTGATTTATAAACTATCAACCATCACTTTGACAGAGATTTGTTTTTGAAAAGTTAATATTTCTGAGAATGAAAATCCACCATTACTCGCATTTATAGTTTTTGAGCACATTTCACCTCTGTTGAAACTCGAGTACTACCAGTAATATTTCTTTTGAGGTTTGCTATTGCTTTTTTGACAGCAATTTTGATTGAAGAAAGAATTTTCCAATTATTTTAATTTCTAATATTTTTTATTCTATTTAAATTTTCATACAGAATCTTTAATAAATTAGATTTTTAAATGATATGTTTTAAATGTAAATTTGGATCCTAAGATATATTATCAAAACATATGTAATTATTGGTTTAATACTTAATATAAAACGTCTCTTGTCAATGGCGAATGCAATAAAGCTATATATAAATTTTTAACCTTTAAATTTAGATATTCTACTAGAATTACCAATCTTACAAAATAACATACTAATATTATTTTCATTTTAAAAAAAGAAGACGGAACAGAACATCTCTCTTACTACAGAACCTTCAACCATTTTGACTCTTACTCCCAATTTCCACAACAGTGGTAATATATAGTACGTTATTTGATAGACTGGCAATCATATTTTTTTATTCACATTATAATAACCAATAAAAGACATTCCGTAATTGCTTTTATCATTTTAAGAACAATATTTTCATTATTATAAAAGTCGTTTTTCTTATTTGAAATTTCCAATAGTTACAAAGTAACGTTTGGAACAATTCTCGTGCCAGAATTTTAATCTTTGTTTATTGTTATGCTACATTTCTTTTTCTTGCAGACGCATATGGCATGGGAAGAATGGCCATGGGAGGAGGAAAAATGATGCATTGATGTAGACTGCTTTTATTTGCTGCAAAAGAACTTCTGCACAAATGGACTTTTCTTATGTTATAATGGACGCACAGATACCAGAGTTAAACCTTTTGGGCCTTTTGGTTTCAAGCTTATAACTATAAACAGATTTTCAAGAATTATTGTATTTTCTTCATTTAAACCTCTTTTCTCGAGCCTAAATTTAACCCCTATCTAATCATTTAAATAAATAAATAGTTGAAATGTGGTATTCAAATTAATTCAACGAAATAATTCTTACTAATCCCTTATTATACAGGAAATAAAGAAAAATTCTATCCTATTTTTATACATAAGTTTTTTGTGATTTTTAAAGAATAATATTTAACATATCGAGATATTAATTATGCTTTTCCTAACTTTATTCTCAAGTACCAAACTTATTATTATTTATTAAGGAAAAGGCGTCATAAAAATTATGTGTAATTATTTTTCAAGTTATTATGGCAAGCCCATGTTTATTTGGTTGTAAAGAAAAATTGTTTATTTTTGTTTATTCCTAACTTAATACATAAGAGCAATTCCATTTTAATGAACAAAAAAGTAATGAGAATGCTGCGACTTTACAACAAAATTTCTAAAAAAGAATTAATTGAAAAAAAAAGGCTTTTCGATGTGTTTTTTCTTTAATATTCCGATTTTTCTGAAAGGTTGAGGGTTGTTTTTCCAAGTATTTTCGCTTATACTTTTTTAGCATTACAAATTTTAATGCATAATGTTTTGCTATGTGATCACTTTTCTATGTTTCAATAAAGAAAACTTATTCCTTTTGATCGCTGTCATTTGTTTTATTGCTAAATCTGTGATAATGTCATTAAGAATAAAAAATTAAACAAAAAAATGCTAAGAAATATGGGGTCAATGAAAAATTTTAACCGATATAATCAATTTTAAAATTTTCGTTCAGAAATAAAGTGCTCATGCAAAACTTAACAATTTTATAACTGGTTCTCAGACAAGAAAGATGATTTTGACGTTGGTTTTAGATTGTTTAGAGTAAAATCACATCAGTGGATATAATATTAGACAGCAAAATTTCAAGATATATTCACTACACAAAATATATTTTCGCTTAAAAATTCTAATTTCGAAAATTTTAGGAGTTTTGAAATTTAGAAATTATTTCTGTCTAGATAATATATTATTTTTTAAACAAAAACCATGAAAGGATAAAATTAGTTCTGGCAACCAATGATTTTTATTTTGTTCCATATTTGATATCTTAAATCTTTTAAACCTGCGATCTTTTAAAATTAATGATTAATGATGTTCCAAATGTTACAAAAATTTTCAAAATTGAATGAAAAATTTTGCATTGTAATCAAGTTAATGTATCAGTTTTGTAAAATTAATTCAATCTAATTTCGGATGGTAAAATTTAGCCCCAAGTTTTCAAGACAATGCTTCAATTGTAAACAAAACAATTCATTATCAATATTTGAAAACTTTAATACAGTAACTTTATAAGATTTTAAAACGATATAAAGATAATTCAAAATCAATGAAACTTCTGATTTTTCGAATAAGTACAGCTACTTAAAGAATGTGTCATATTTTAAAATAGATCAAAGTTAATACAAAACTTATTTATTTAATCACAGTAGTATGCTTGGCACCAAAATATGTAACTAAGTTTCTGAAAATCCTGAAAATAAATTTCAAATCATTTATTCTTCAAAATTAAAAATATTACTATAAACAACATATTAAAAGAATAGTTTAAATTTTCTACTTGAACACCACAATAGTCGAAGCACTCTCCAAATCCATCAATACTGTAAGATATGTGCCTAATTAAAGACGTTAATTACTTCAAATTTTGACAACTACAAATTCCTGAGTACATACAAGTTACACATTTAGGGACTACAAGTAACGTCTTTAAGGACTGAAATAAAAATATAGATATTATTTAAATCACATTTGAAGGGTTTGCTGCAAAAAGGATGCATCTCCAATTCGGAGGAATTTAGAGTTACATATGGTAATAAAAAGTCCTTGTTCATTTTGTGCCAAAAAGATGTAGCTACAATCTTTGTTCACGTGTTTCTCAAGGGATTGATATGTCAGTCACATTGGAATTTACAATTTTCGGACTCTTTTTACGACTTTCTGCAAATCTGGATAGTTTGAGCTACCTCCTTTTTGCAGCAAACCCTTCAATTATTGTTCAGCTAGTATGTATGTCGTTTGATTTTAAATCAATTGATTCAAATTACAAAAATATATTGATTTTTATTTAGTTGTTAGTTTTTGCTTAAATTATCCATTCAGAAAAAAAAATTGCATAATTGAAATGTATACAAAGGAATTGAGAACAAATTAAAATTATTTCTATTTACACTTATTTCTCCTACAAATGAACTTAAGCTGCATTACTAATACTTTTTATGAATTCAAATGATTAATGATTACTGACAATAATTAATGATTAATAAGAGGTGGAATAACACTAAAAATTTCTAAAAAGGGAATAAGATGGATAAAAAATCCTTGGTATTAACTAAAATACATGCCTTTGTATAAAAATCACATTAGAAATGCATATTCTTATCGAATTTTTCAGCATGTAAAAGCGCAAAAGATACTCATAAATGCTATAATGCTAAATATCGATTTAATAAGATCTAAGGTACAAAGCCCTAAAATATAAAAATGTCATATCATCCGGATTTGTATCCTCCTTTCGATTTCTTAGGCTCTGTGCTGCAAATTCCAGATATTTTGAATTCATACGATCAATGATACTTTCAATATAGTGCTTTGAAAACAATACTTTAATTGAGTATTTGTCAAAAATAACGTAATCACTTTGAAAATATAAAAGATATTTTCCCCACTATCACAACCATAAATGGATGTACATTGCCTATGCTTTGCAAATCAAAAAAGAAAGAAAATCTGGATTGAAGTAAATGAGGTAAAGATTAAATTGAATTTCAAATAAATATCCTAAAAGAATCTAGTGAAGTGCTTACATAGTCTTATTGCTAGTTTCTGTATCCAGTAGTGTGTTCTCAAAGCCACCGAAAGGCATTTGTACAAGCATGGGTGGATAATTATTCTTTAGATATCGCATCTGAAAGCTTAAAATTTCAATCTGTAAGTTCGATGGCAGTCATCTAAATTCATCTTTTATAACCCATACCTCCCCTCTCCTTATTTCTTTATGAAACGTAACCACTTACGTCTAAATTCTGCGAAGATTTCCTAACATGGTCTCGATGAAAAAAAATGAACTTCAAAATAAAACTCAGAGAATAAGATAGTAGAGAATAAAATATGGAAAAAATTTAAATAAGCAGTAGAAAGTTTTAAAATGTAAACTTGGTTGAAAAGAAGTTCAAGACACTATATCTACAAATTTGCTATCATAAGTTTTAGAGATATTAAAAAAATTAAAGCTTAAATTCCTATCTCTAATTCCGATTAATGCAAATCACAGTTGCACAAACAAACTACAATTTCAATGAAGGTTTTTATTTTCGTTTGAAAATCAGTTATCTTTTAATAAAAAAACCTAAATTGACCTCCGAATCAGATGTTAATATAACTAAACTAAACTATTTTGCCTTTTTTTAGAAGTTTAGTAATAAGGGGGCGGGGATATGTTATGAGTGTAAAAAAGTCCGGACGTTACTCAAAGAGCGGATCAAGGAAACAAAACATTAGATGTTTATGCTATGTTTTTAAGTCGAATAGGATGATGGAGCTAAAAATTGAGAGAATGTAGAATATATCAGCTCTATTTATCTTCGCTAAACCATTGCAAGCTGTAAATACGAAAAACTATTTTACCCCAAGCATCAATTGCAATGTATCAGAGATTTTATATGTAGAGAAATTTTTGTTTCCCATATTTTATGCATTTAAGACGCATTATAACACAAATTACTTTTTGTGCTCTTTTTATTTTTGTATTTCGCATGAAACACTATGACATTTTTTATCATTACATACTCATTTTTTATGCTAAGTGAGGAACAAAGTTTTTACTATAAATTTATGTCAATCTAGTAACATTTCTGGTAAAAACTTTGTTCTCCAATGTTTTAAATTTATAAGGAATATACGGCTTGTATATCTTTACTTCTTATATAACTCGTTATTATTATTTTTAATACATATCCTTAGAATTCCAGTTGCTGCTTTTCATTCTATGTATTCGTATTCAATAGTTCCCCCTTTTTTTACATGGGTCATATTGTACACATTTCTAATTATGTTTCCCTACTCTGAAAAGGAATCAAATCTGTAGTGATGTGACGATGGCATTTACAATACATCATAATAATTCAAACGATCTATCATGCAGTGATTGTAACATTTTTTTACAATTTAGATATAAGGCCTTAGATATATAGCCTTAAAAAGGTATGAAGCCAAGCTAATTTTTGATATATACACCCAGAAGAGCCATAACAATTTTTGGAAGGTTTTAGAACGTAAATTGATTCTCCGGAAACAAATCAATTTAAAGCTACAATGCTTAAGAAACCTTTATATTTAGTTCGAATAAATCCTTAAAGCATTGCCAAAGTTCTCAAGTGTAATAAATTGCTGCCTTTTAGCAAGTTCAGTAGTGGCCCTGACATATAGGAGATGAAATTTCCCGTTTTCTTGGAAAGTAGTCCACCCGATCTGCGAAGGTTGAATTTCCGACTCATCTTCAATCGACATTTTCCCACAATCCAGATCGTTGGCCCATTTTTCAATTCCAAAGCTTCCTTTTCATTTCAAACTGACAAAACAAGTTTCGGCCTCGATCGATAAATAACAATTCATTTTCTTACTTTCATCATTCAAGAGGAAGAAAAAAATAAATATTTTCGAATACTGTATTGTAAATAAAAAGAAAAAGAAAAGAAATTTTATTTATTTTTCAAAATTACTTACCAAACAGCTTAACTGAGGGATAAAATTTCTATTTGTAAAAACAGAATAACCGATATTTCTTTTTAAACCACAATATGCCGTATTTTATGATCAATTTCTTTATTCAATGAAAATAATTTAATACACACGTATACTTTCTTCTTTGATAAAAAGGAATTAAAAGTTTGTCTTTTCTCAAGAATTTTGCTGCAAAAGACTTATACCAAATATCATACTCATAGCTTATCACATTCCAAATTTCATGTAGTTATATTTTTACATGCTTTTGCATTGATTTATAACATTTAGATGCTTGTGAAAGTGCAAACCGAGCCTCAACTTTCAAAGATTTGTTTGTAAATTTCAGATATATCTACTTTGCAGCTATAAAATTTACGTATCATATTTTATTTATCTATTTACTTTCGTTTTGTATTCATCGTGTGCACTTATATATATGGACTCCTTCAGACTTCTTATGAATGGATTTTCCTTAAAATTTGATTTTTTTTAAAGTTATTTGGTGTAAAAACCATTTACAAAGCTTCATTCAATAAGCTTGAAGCCCCGCAAGAAGGATTGTGATGCACTCCTGGCTATAGATGGAGCTACTGAAACAACAGACTCTCACTCGGTTTAAAATCATTGATTTCGTCAGTGGGCCCGTCTATGACAAGTGCCATTAGAAAGAACAGAAACGAAATAAAGATTGGTGATAAATTGTTATTGCAAAATCCAGTTTGACTTTATTTCGATTATTTTTCTCCATGATAACCAGAAATTAACTATATAGCACTAAGATAAGCTTATTTTTTGGCTGCTTTTTATAAAATATACCCTATTTCGAAAGCAAAGAGAGTACAAAAGAGTAAAATGAAACCAATGGGAGTATGCTCACTTCGACTTTCTCATATACGTCGATAGAAGAGATCCTCTTTTCTCTTCTCTTTACAAAGGTTAATTTAGCAAACCCTCTAAAGTCGTGGCAAGTTCTGAAGGATAAATGCCTTCTTACTTTGACTCTGTATTTTAATATATAGCATTTTGTGTTTCTTATTATAATGAGAAAAAACAATTATGTAATCGGAATATTCGCCATAGCATATCTTTAAGCTGATTCGCCTCAAATTTTAATAGAGCCCAACAATTTTTTATCATAAAACACTATACAAATCCCATGTATACTACGTTTATGAATTATCTCTTTCATTTAAATACGAATAAAAAGGCAAGCACATTGTCATCTGGATTATGGTTCTTGTCCAAAATTTAATGCATGTCAACAGCCGTGAAGATAAAATTATATTCCAGATTTCCTTTTACAAGCATTTTGTGATATTAATATATTATGTCCTTATACACAAAGACATACAGACATGGAGACTTCTTTATAGCAGATTTCATCCAAAATTTGATGGAAATCTACAAATTTATTGTTAGCAAATTTTGTCATTCTGTCTAAATTAATTTTGAACGAACATGATCATAAACAAACTGAATTTCAAAAAATATTTTTTATTTGTCTCAGAGAAGTCTAAAACATGAAAATTCACCTTAAGAGACTGAAATTTTTTGACGATTACAGCACTCTTTCATGATATATTTCGTATGAGAGAAAATAAAATAACATTCCTAATTTTTTTAATTTAAAGTAATTCTATGTAGACTAATTCTTACTTTAAATGTTTTCTTTTCATGGGTAAATAAAAATCTCATCACAAAAAAAAATTTATTTTCTCTTCGGTGCCCGTGTTCTTTCTCTCGAAACAGTCGATTTGTATATAAGATCAATGCCACTTTATTGACAATTTTTCCTTCATCTCAATTTAAACATATTTTGAAAAATCAAGTAATGCTTGAAAAATCAGTTCAAAAATTTCCCCGAAGCTTTGCTACATACTTTATAATAAATGCACTCGTGTATTATTAATCATATAATATTGGTGAACGAGAAACAGGAAAAAAATCTAATAGTCATATATCTTTGGTGATTTGTTGGTGATTAATCTTTGACATGTAAGTACACAAATACCAAAAAATCGAAAATTATTTTTGAATCCTTTTATTTCTGGACAGTTAAAAAGAAGATATCACAAGGATTTACTAATGAAATCTCAAGATCATATTAAATTTCATTTATTTAATACCTTGTTTATTATTATTATTATTATCACGTTTAATAAAAAATCATGGCAAGCAGTCAATAATTTGAGAGATGCGTTTTGAAATTTGATAAAAGTCTACATAGTAGATACTGACACTATGAATTAAATTTCACTTATCAAAATATATTTTATATTTTAAAGTTATCGCGTTTAAATGCTTACTGTCAATTCCTTGACGGATTTGGCTCGAAATTAGAAGCTTATCCAGACTTTAAATTCTAAATGAGCTCTGCACATTAAATAATAAAATTCTAGGTTTTGATTTGTATAATGAATTCAAAACTTGTTAGAAATCTATAGATTTTGGATAAAGACTACAGACCGAAATTCTGTCCACCCTCAAAGTGTTTTTAAATGTATCCTGTTTACTCATTTAAAAAAAATTCAAAAATTCGGGCTTAGGGAAATTTGAAATATAGAATTTCGTCAAAATCTTGAGTCAACGATTTTTCAACGATTGTAAAATTTTCTTATTGTATACATCAAATAAAAGAAAGTAAAATGTCCTTCAGGTACAAGATATAAACAAAATCAAACTAAAAAACATGCATTTTTAAAATTATATCAGAATAAACATAAAATATTTCATGCACTGACTTTGAATTTTTCGAAGTCTTAAATTTCCTCGATTTGAATGAAGGTTATCTCACTTAAAATTCCACAGCAGTGTTCATAGCATAGAATATGTTTTGGAGCTTTTTAAAGATCGTAGGTTGAAGATTAAATTTCAGTGGATAAGTTGATATTGGTTTGCAATAACTTTGAGTGAAATATAAATAAAAATTTTTGCAAGAAGAAGCGTGATTAAAATATGATGTCTCAACTAACTCCACTCTTTAAGAAAATACATAAGGCGATATTTAGACAGAACTTGTGAAGTTCATTTAAAATCCATAATTTCGGTTGGAAAATTCAAGATACAAGATTCAATTTAATATGAGCATTTTCAAATATTACTAATATCTTTATTTTTAAAATATTCTATAAAAGCACAAATTTTAATATTCCATGAATATCTACGACTATTATCATGTTACTACAGCAAACATTAAGTTAATACTTCTTCGAAGTTCAGGGTAAGGTGCTCTAAGAAGTGCATATTGGAAAAAGAAAATGGATGAGAGTCTTAAAATTCAAAATAAAACAGGCTGTATTTATTTAAAAATACATTTTTTCTGACATGCAGCAAATTTCTGCAATAGAAACCTGCATGCTGTCATGAAAATCAATAACAATAAAAAAATACAGTTGTTTCTATAACCCTTTATCTATTGCATTATGAGCTACTGAAAATTTCTTCATAAATATATTTTTTAACTGCTATATTGATAATTAAAGAAAATACAAGAAAAAAATTTCACCGGTGGGAAATTTAATTT
Source organism: Argiope trifasciata (assembly GCA_026543055.1). Taxonomy (NCBI): domain Eukaryota; kingdom Metazoa; phylum Arthropoda; class Arachnida; order Araneae; family Araneidae; genus Argiope; species Argiope trifasciata. The sequence continues at coordinate 1,409,623 of JAPMOQ010049481.1, forward strand.
GTTAGAACTAATTAATTAAAGTGGTACTTAAAAGTACTGTCAGTACACTATGTATAAATTTCCTCATAATAGAAAAAACTTACGGATGATATTTCTAATGAAATTTTAACTCTTAAAAATGCTAAATAACCAGAAAAAAAAACATAAAAAACAAGGAAATTATCAAATTGACATAATTCTATTTTATACATAATAAAAGTAGAAATTCACATTTGATGATAATCATAAAAACAGTTTTTTTCATTTACGCACAAAAATATATAACAGGTTGAACATTTTGAATGTGATTTTGATTGAATATTTTTGAGTGCACAGAATTCACAACGTCCTCGATTCGGCACAAATGTTGACCAATGGCCTCTTTTATTTTCTAAACGAACATCATTAGATACAGACAATTTTCCTTTTCTTCTCTTTTTTGCCCAAAAGTTTGTTCATCTCCATTAAATTTAGGCCTCCCTTTGCGTTTTGGCTGTGGTTTTGATTTTGTTAGAACTCCTTTGGTAATGCAGCGTTTATATTCGGGAGATGACAGTTTCTCACGACCCACTTCCACATATGCAATATATGATTTTACATATGCCATTTCTAGCATAGCAAAAGAAAAGCCTGTGCGAACCCTTTTTCCCGTTCTTGTCATAAATAACACGTAACATGTCAGCTTTATCAATTCCCCCCACGTGTCCATTGTAGTTTTTTACAACAATGGGTGCGATAACGTCAATTTTGGTACCATCTTTAAGTTTCCTTTGGACTTTGCAAGTGTCGTTTCCATGATAATTCGAAAGAAAGTGTGCAGATCGATTGTTCTTTCATTTGAAATTCCTTGGTCAGATATTTGATAATTTAAGTTCCCTCGTTTCATATTTTTATCATCAATAAGTTTGGGCAACTCAGGTCTTTCAGGATAAATGGTGCAGACTGCATATATATTTTTCGTTTTCAAATACTCAAATAGCGGCAGGGAAGAAAAAAAAAATCTCCGTAATGATGATATGGTTTTTGCTATTGTCTATGTCTTTTGCTATTGCCAGACTATTTGTCTCTCATCAACTACTGTCCCGCCCAGTCTAAATCCTCTCTTTGAGCTGTCACTTATTGGTCTGCTTTCCTTGATAAACGTCAAATTCATATATATATCCGGACATATCTTTCCGGCACCAAAGTTTAAAACCACGCTTGATGGTGTTTTTTTATTTGTATTGTTTTAGAGTAGACCTCCCCTTGAATAGCATTATACTTTCATCAATTGACTGGATTTGAGGACCTATCCTAAAGTTCTGAAAATTCTCATTCAAACTAGAAATAAAGGGCCTCAACTTATACATTTTATCAGAGCTATTTTCCAACATTGATAAATTGTCATTTATACGGATATTTGATAATATTTGAAAATATCGATCAAGTGTCATTGTTCGGGGGACCGCACTTACTGAAGTATCTGCATTAGATGACCAGCACATATGAATTCTAGGTAATCTGTGGTATCCAAATAAAAATTGTAATCCTATAAACCCATAGATCTCTAGGGCAGTTATTGGCACAATTTGTTTGTTATTTTGGTTTATATATAGATTTGTCTGAAAAACTATATTTTCAACAGTAAGTTTCAATCAGTATCAAAAAACTTTTGAAAAGAAATCTGTTGGAGTAAGCAAAGGATCATTATCTACAAATCCAGAATTTAGAGAAAAAAAATGGGAATCTGAGTCTTAACATCTCTTTTTTTCCAACATCTATCAATTTTCCTTTCACATTTCAAGGTAGGGATTGCTTTTTTTCCAGGGCTTGGCTTCTGATTTTCCTTATCACTGCATCCAAGGTCTTGTTCCATTACCAAATCGACATCTTCAGAATTTGAGGAAAACTTCTATAATATATTGTTTGAAAATTCTTCATCAGATGAATCATTAGTAATATCACTATTTTCTGATGGCAGGTCTTTAAAAATATCCAAAGCCTCGTGAATAGTGAGACCTTTCTTAAAGGGCATTCTAAGAAAAAGGAAAGAATTTTTTACTATTGCTTGAAAACTTTTTATGTGAAATTCATTATATTTACCCACACACACTAAAAAATTAAAATCTGCCATATGTTTTTTTCAAAGGCTCATGACAGTGTTAATAAAAAATATTGATTGATTAAAAAAATTGAAATCTATAAAAAAATGCTAAAACGTATTGCTACACTACACTTTCATAATTACATTACAACAAAGTGAAATACTATAGATAATTACATGGACAAAATGAAAACAAGTTTTTCTCCGACATTACGTGTACTGGTGGTACTTATAAGTACCACCGAATAATTCGACAGTTAATCACATTACATAATCTGTTATCTTATAATGATTGGGCAAATAATATTCTAAGACAATACAGAATGAATAAAAAATACCCTTACCTTTGATTTGATATTATATGTTTATAGCAAAGAAAAGAGGGGCAATCCGTACAAAATGGCAGCAAAAGAACACAATGCTAGTTCGAAAATAGCTTTCTTCCTCGCAAAATTCATCAGCCTCGAACTACTACCACCTACCGTAAGAAAGTAGAGTTAAAAGACTGTTTCTAAAACGTACCATCAAAATATAAGTAATAGTTGCTGTGCTATAAAGTTTTAAAGTGATTGGTACTTATAAGAACCGTCAGTAGATAAAAAAATAATCCGGAAGTTTCATCAATTTTTCATTTTTGGAAAAACTATTGAGAAGAAATAAAGGTCACAGTTGGTTTTATATTGGTTTTATCACCAAGTTACTGTTGCTTTATTTCATAAACTATATATTAACTATAAACTATATATTACTACTCTTATTTTGAGCTATATTTTGTAATGGTTATTATATGCAATATATTTTTGTACACTTTGCATATATTGTGCATTAAACTAAATTTTTAATTGCATTACTTTAAATGAACGTTAAAAAATTTGACTTTTCGTCCCTTCATTATTCCTTTGGAGCAGTTTCTTGATGCTACAGCTCCTAATTATTGAGAGAATCTTGTATATACACTGATAGAAAAAAAAATCCCAACACTAGGAAGGAGCTGTGCTAGATAAACGAAATTTGGTAGGCGTGTTTATATGTCTGAAAGATGATGTCGATTCAAATTTCGAGCTACGCGTGTAAGTGTGGCGCTAGTAGCGACACTATGAACATGCAAATGAAGTTTGCTTTAAATAAGCGCTGTAAGGTGGTTCGTGATCGTTATTTACAGTTGAGATTTGACGTAGTGGGTTAATGTTAGTCAAGGATGCTTCTGAGAAGACGAAGAAGCCATTATCAACAGCTCACTAAGTTTGAACGAGGTCGTGTTGTAGGGCTACGAGAAGGTGGGTTTTCTTTCCGCGATACTGCTGAAAGACTTGGCAGGAATGTATCCACTGTGTATTGGAGGCAGTGGTCAAGGGAAGGTACTGCCTCAAGAAGACCAGGTTCCGGGCGGCCACGTGGTACTACTGAGAGGGAAGACCGTCGTATTCGGCATGTGGCTGTGGCTAATCGTATTGCGTCTGCAGCTGAAATTCGAGCTGCAGTTGGCACCACAGTGACACAACGAACTGTTACAAATCGGTTACTTCAAGGACAGCTCCGAGCCAGACGCCCTGTACAGTGCATTCCACTGACTCCAAACCACTGCCGTTTGCGACGTGAATGGTGTCAAGCTAGAGCTCATTGGAGGACGCAGTGGAGATCTGTTGTGTTTTCTGATGAAAGCCGGTTCTGCCCTGGTCGCAGTGATAGCCGTTTGTTGGTTAGAAGGAGGCCAGGTGAACGCCTGCTAGTGATCTGTCTGCAGCCTAGACACACAGGGCCTACTCCTGGAGCTATGGTTTGGGGAGAAATTTCGTATGACAGCAGGAGCACTCTCGTAGTTATCCCACGCACCTTGACTGCAAATTTGTACGTCAGTCTAGTGATACAACCTGTTGTGCTGCCATTCATGAACAGCACTCAAGGGGGTGTTTTCCAACAGGATAACACTCGCCCTCATACCACTGTTGTAACCCAACATGCTCTACAGAGTGTCGACATGTTGCCTTGGTCTGCTAGATCCCTAGATCTTTCTCCAATCGAGCACGTATGGGACATCATTGGACGACAACTCCAGCGTCATCCACAACCAGCATTAACCGTCCCTGCATTGACCGCCCAAGTGCAACAGGCATGGAACTCCATCCCACAAACTGATATCTGATACCTGTACGACACAATTCATGCACGTTTTTATGCTTGCATTCAAAATTCTGGCGGTTACACCGGTTACTAATGTACCAACATTTCACATTTGAAATGGCTCTTCTCGCCAATGGCTCTACCTGTGATATTGAAACTTTAATCAATTAAATATGTTACCTAGACAAATCTATTCCTAAAATTTCATTACTGTACAATAATTTTTTCTTGGTGTTGAGATTTTTTTTCCATCAGTGTAGGTTTCCCTATGACTTATTCGCATCCTCTCCTACCAACCATATCACCTTTAATTTGTGCCTACTAATTACTTAGAGATAAACTGGCAGGGTGAAGAACTAAAACGACTGAAAAGATTGTGGATGTGCTCTTAACAAATATCATTCAAAAATTGGTAAATCAATATGCACTTTAGCTATGCACTTTTGTGGTGGTCAAGCTGTCTCCTCGGGATACACTTCCAAGAAAAAAGGCAAAACTGTCATATCATTTCATACATATCCATATTCCTGTATTCAGGCCGTATTTCACGAAATTCTTTTTAGGGGAAGCACACAGATCCATAAAATTGATAGATGTGTACAATAAAAAGTTTTCAAGTATGCAGAAGTTACTATAGACTTGCAATTAGTCAATAGACTCTAACTTCGTTTACATGAGTCTGTTATTCCAGTTAGTTAATATTAACAAAAGAAACTACACTTTTTGATATCGTAAAGCCTTAACAATGGGATTTATTAATAAATGCTATATCAAATGCTCTTTGAATCATCATCTTTTATCCCAATTTTCGGTTTTCGTTACAATTATTGATGTTGTCGATTATTGATGATTTTGTGATGAGTGGGAGTTTTGATCTTGACAATGTTTGCTTTGTCAATGAACAAGAACGGCCTGTTGGATCAGAAAAATTTCGAAGAAAATCATTGCAAGACTTATTTTAAGAAAATCGGAAAGGGTTATAGAAAAAAAAAGATGGGAAAGTATTCTGAATGGAATATATGTATATTGTAGGAATATTTCTCAATAAATGCTTTCTTAAAGTAAAAAAACGTTCAAAATTACGCTAGCACCTAATAGTGAACACTCGTCATTTTATCAAAAAGCAGAAGAAAATCAAACACTTAATTAAAAATATCAAAGTATTACAATATTTTTGGTCGACCTACGTTCATAGCTTCAATCATTCTCTATTCTCGGTATATGCATTCTACCGATTTTTACATCATGTTATTTATTGAAGTAATACCAGCCTAAAAATATAATTAAAGAAAATGTAAAAATTTTGCATTGAATTCAATATCCAAAGGAAGCGAATTTTTTATCATTATTATTAAAAGCACTAAATCGAAGAATTCAAATAATAATATTGATATGAATTATATTACAACAATAACAACATTATTACGAATAATGTTAACTAAACAACTAGATTTGATGGAATAGAAAGAAAAGAGATTTTCTCAATAAGTTCACTTTTGTTTTAGTTTAACGAAAGCCTTATGTAATTAAAAAATCATTAATTATGTTTGATTTATTTCATTTGATAAAACAGAAACTATTATATTTCTCAGACAGTTCACTTTTCTTTTAGTTCATGCCAAAGCCTTATAGTTTCGGATATGGCTTTTCTCCTTCTTGACTAAAACTAAAATTTGGCACGGAACTACAATTATACAGAACTTCTGATCACACACTAAATTTAAAAGTTTTAAAACACTGAGTTTTTAGTTTATCGCATTTATATGCAGGTTAAATTACAGAGTGACAGTCGATCAACACTTTGATAAATTGTTTGAAAATTTATCGTCTACATTTTATAAACAGAATTTAAACCAAATTTATAAATTTCTATCAAATTTTGAACGAAACCTTCCCATCTAGTTGTAAAAGTGAAAATAATAACCAAAAAAAACGTAACGAATTGGATAGCTAAATCTGTGTTCCAAATTTTATCTATAAACTTTAAACTAAATTTATAACTTTCTATCGAAGTGTGAACAAAATCTGCCTGCCTGGCTGTAAAAGTGTAAACGATAGCCAATTTTCAATAATGGGCTCTTATTTTATTTTAAACTCAAAATGTTCAAAAGATTTCATGGAGATTTAGCAGAAAATAGGAAATCTATGTACATAAATAGTCACAACGATTTTTATATTAAAATTATATCACATTTTTTAATAACATAAATATTGAATTATATATTTTTCAGTGATATGATTATCCATGCTTTTTAAGATCTTGAATGCATTTTTCTATATTAAAATCCATGAACAATTTCATGAAAATATTAGAGAAAATATGAAACCTATGTACAGACATAATCTCAATGATTTTTATTCATATTAAAATTATATAATATTGTTCAATATCATAAATATTGAATTCTATATTTTTCAGTGATGGGTCTCTGTATTTTTTAGGATGTTGAATGCATCCTTTTAATTTTAAGCCTGAAGAGCTTCGTGAAAATATAGCAGAAAGTATGAAACAAATATACATATATAGTCATATTTATTTTTATTTATATTAAATTATACAATCTTTTTTCCATAACACAAATATTGAACTATATAATTTTAAATAATGAAACCCTTTGTCCTTTTTAGAGTCTTGATCGCGTTTTGTTATATTTTAAGTTTAAAATACTCAAACATTTTAATGAAAATGTAGGAGTAAACCATGGAGTCTACATGCATACAAAATCACATTAATTTTTATTTATATTAAAATTATACAATATTTTTCAATAACTCAAACATTGAATATAATTTTCAGTGATGGGATCCTTTGTTCTCTTTATGGTTTTTAGGGTTTCTTACTATATTTTAAACTTAGAATATAATAAGAATACTCGAACAACTTCATGATAATTTAGAAAATATAGAACCTATATAAATACATAATCACAATGCTTTTATTCATATTAAAACTATACAATATTTCTCAAGAACCTAAATATTGAATTATGAAAATAATAATTTTATGAACTATATATATATTTAATGAAGTGATCTTTTGTGCTCTTTAGGATCTTGCATTTTTAGCTTAAAATTCTCCAACAATTTCATGAAATACAACCATAAAATCTTTTATAAAAATAATGAAGCTTCAAAAAGTAGCTTTCATATTATTTTCTGCAAAAAAACTTTATTACTTTGCAATCATGGACAAAACACTTGGAATACTTTCTAAAATAATATAATATTTTTTCAGTTTAGAACTTTCACCAAAACCGATTTTGAAAATCCAATTAGTTTTCATGCTTCCAAAATTTATTCGATTATCCGTGACACCAATACTGAATGGATCATCAAACTTCCAGAATCAATATCATTCGAAATTAAAAAATAGCCTTCCCATGACTCATCAGGGACAATAACTGATGACAATCGTTCTCAAGGATGGATCGATGAAAAATTAAATTCCGAAATGGAAGAAAAATGCCTAAGAATATCAAAAGAATTCCCGCCTCTTACGCTTTCTCTTTCGCTTATTAAAAGTAATTAATAATAATTTTTTCTAATTTAAAATTTTAAGGAAATGAGGATTTTACGAGGTCACTCAGGCTTGGACATTTATTTCTCTGCCCTTGTATTTCAGCTCGACAAGGGGTATATAAGCAGTGCCGGACAGCCATATCGTCACAGCAACACAACTGTCTCATACCAAAACGTCTCCTTCTTTTAAGAGATTTTTCAAACTTATATTGAAGGCAGCTTTACCTAGCAACAAAATGCCACCAACTCAGGTATGAATTTTTAGAGTTTTTTCTTTAAAGTATTATTTTCGTTAAACAACTTTATGTTTGAGAAACAAAATTTTGTTTTAGTTTATTGATTAAGAGGAAAATTTCTTTGTTCGTGAATAACTTTTGGATCTTTTTAATGATCATGGTGCTTATAAAAAATGTATAATAAAAAATAGGAAATGAATAAAGAAAAATAAAACCAAAATAATCAGAAAGATTTAGATTCATTTTGGTCTCTAAAAGGATTTACTAGCCAAAATGATTTTTGAAAAATGTTTCCTTAACTTAAGAAAAAACTTAATTTTATTCAACATTAATTCCTTATTTAAAAAAAACATAAGTAGTTCAACACTGAAAATTTTAAAAAAATGTGTAAAGGCAAAAAAAAATCCTAATAATAATAGTAACTCATCAAATAAATTACCAAGACAATATCTGAACACCTTTATTTCTAAAATATTTTTGTAAATATAGAATGAGATTAATATCTAAAGTAATGTCCAATAAGTTTTTAAAAATTTCGAAAATTTCATCTTATGAGTTACCAGGAAATAATTTGAAAATCTTTAGCTCTGAAATGTTATTGAAAGTGCAGAAGGCGATTGATATCTGAAGTAATGGCCAGAATGTTTAAAAAATTCAAAAATATCATCCAATGAATTATTAAGGAACTATGTTAAAACCTCTACCTTTGAAATATTTTTATAAATTTAGGGTGAGATTAAAATCTGAAGTAGTGTCTAGAATGTTGCAAAAAAAAATCGAAAATTTCATCGATAAATTATCAAGAAAAAATTTGAAAAACTTTACCTTTTGAATATTTTAAATAGATGGTACGATTAATATCTGTAGTAATCCCCAAACAGTATATAGTATTGCCCAAATTGTTTCCTTTACAATATTGAGAACATGAATTTTGTTTATTTGACATTTGTTAAATTCTTGAGGTCCCAAATTTCACATATTGTAAAAAGCTTCTGACATTTTCCAATTATACCAATGCTTCTACCTTTTTATCCTCATGGAAATATAAATTACTTTATGAATAGTACATTTGCGATTACTAGGATTTTTAACCCTTTTTTTCAGTGGATTCTCTGTAAGAATTGGTAATAATGATAAAACTATAAAAATTATTATACTTTTGCTTTATTTATAAGCTATTTAAATCAAAGCCTTAAATTGGATTTTAATTTTTGTCAAAAGAAAATCTGAATTTTTTTATATAGTTTTCAAGAATTTTTAATATTTTTAAAGCTTTTGTCCGAATTTTGAGACCCACATTTACCACAGCACAATGAAATGTGCAATGGTAATATTCTATTTATATGAGCTTCAATATCATAAACTAGTTTTTACTATAAGGATCAGTTGACCGTAGAGTTGAATTTTGCCGACACAAATTTGTAAACATTAATATATTGTTTACCTTTAATTTAATATTTATTGTGGACTGAGTACGGAAATAGCCATTTAATTTCAACTGTAACTAAATAGATGCAATTAAATACTGGTATTAACATAAATTTTCATTAATATTCAACATAAAAATGAAAATCGGACAAAAAATTACTAATATTGCCAAATTTCTCCATGAAATGAGCAATATAAAACATAAATAATACAAGTTCACTTGAAATTAATTTAATTAAATACGAAAAAAAATGAGAAATTTGAAATTTGTTGACATTATTCTTTCTACTTGTTTAAAGCAAAAATATATAAAAAAAATTTGGTTATCCCTCCAAACATTTTACTAAAAATTTCCTAATTTCCAATTCTCCATTTGGTATCAGCTCATCAAATGTATAAAATTTCCTTACAACTAGTTAATGCACAAAATAAAACGTATATGAAAAAACAAGTGCAGAAAGAAAATTTCTGCCCTGAGAAAAAAAATACGTCTAATTTTTACAAAAAAATACCTTCCTGATTTTTAATTCAAAGACTTAATAAGTTTTATTAAATTGCCAAGATTTAATAAAACTGTTTTCTCCTTATTGAAAACAAGATAAAAAATTTCATACATGTTTAACTTGAATTAAACTTGATTTTTTTCACAAACCTTTAAGATGCAAATACTTGTTAATAACAACTTTTTATGTAAGTTGTCATCTGTTGTCCTATTTTAAGCTTCTAATATATTATTTAAGTTTTTAATTAAAAACTAATGTGTGGTAGAAAGTTCTTGAAACCAATGATCCTTTGATCCTCTTACTAGAAAAATGTGGCATGTCAAGTATAGCTTTTCAATAAATCGGGAGAATCGTATAATTTTTAATATAGAATTAACTCAGTGAATAGATTTTTTATTGGAAGTGGGAACCTATATATTTTCTCTTTATATACAAAAAGTGGAACCAAAATTTTTTGAAAAATATGCAGCAAGTGAATATTGCATGATACATGCAAAATATAATATGGCATGATATGATAAATTGGTACATGCATATAAAAGATTGGAGGTTGCATACAAACATTTATATTATCTTATCAAAAGAACTTTGAATAAAATCAATAAACATACATGAAGTAAAAAGTCAGATTTAGTTCATCTTAAGAATGAAATACTTATTTGAATAATTTGATTTGCACAGTAGAACACACAGTAGATAGCACATTTTCATTTTTTCTTGTTGCAGGTTTCGCTTGTGGTCGCTTTGCTGTCTGTCATTACCACCACCTATGGCATCGGCATGGGAGGAGGCATGGGTAGTGGAATGGTTGGGGGACACGGTGGTGTCTTGAGCGGAGGATTGGGAGGAGGACATGCTGGCGGTTTGGGCGGAGGCCTAGGAGGACATGCTGGTGGTATTCCTGGAGAGCTGGGAGGTGGACATGGCATTGGCGAAGGAGTGGGAGGAGGACATGGCATTGGCGATGGAGTAGGAGGAGGACACGGGCTTGGCATGGACGGAGGAATGATGGCTGGTATTGGAAGAGGAATGGGTGGCATGGGAGGAATGATGGTAAGTAAAATTTCAAACTCTCATTAATAATAATTTATATCAGAATGTAATAAATGAATGTTTATGTGTGTATGAGAAAAAGTAAAATGAATGGCAGAAATGTCAAAAACTGTTTAAATATCATTCATTCAAAACTCTTAGTTTTAACTGGCTACTCCGATCCTCCCAACAGTAACAGTAGCGATTATGATTGAGTACTATTAAATCATGATTGAGTACAAAGGGGCATCACCGTCCAGGGTACAAACCTTTTGGAGTAAAATACGTCCCGTCATCGACAGGAGGTACCCGATTGCCAAAATTTTTGTATCCTCTAAGATGGCGAGAGCTAACCACAATACGAAACCTTTTCACCCTCATTTCTAAAGTGTTCTCAGGTGGAAGTTTCCTCAAAAAAAATTTTTTTAACCTCCATTATTATTAATCTTAAATTTTCTTCATTTATTATCATTATTTAAAGATTATCATTATTTAAGATTATTTATTGTTTATATCATTATTTAATATTTTAAAATTAAAACAATATTGAAGAAACGAATACCAATTTCTTTATAGTTATTTTAGATCGCTAATAGTCGAAGCATTTAGCATTTCAAATCAAAGGTCTTTCAGATGGATATCATACAATTTGTGCTAAACGTCAAACACTGAATTAATGAATGCTACAAAATATTTAATGAAGGATTTTTCTTTCCTTGAGAAACCCTTTTGCATGCACCAAAAATGAAATCACAATTTAACATTTTACAAATATCTGAGTTCTATTTTTCTCACTTTAGATTGTGTAGCATATAAATCAAATTTTTGTATACATCAAGCAAATACATACAGCGGTCACTTTTCTTATTTAATTCTCAAATGCGATTTGAGATCTTTCGTTTTCAAATTTAATTGACCCCAATATAAATTAAAAATGCAGAAATTATAAAATTCTATTTTGAATTGAAACTTTTGAATGTATTTCAAAATATTAAAAAAGATTCGATTTTACTACATGCTACAAATATCTCATTAAAAGAATTAAGAAAAAGATTTCGCATATATAATCAACAAAGATAAACCTTATGTTAATTCTTGCTAGAATTCAATGTAAATAAAACCATTAATTATGTTTTATTTTTTTTTTCATTTGATTATACAGAAAATATGAGCTTTTCTCGGACAACTCACTTTTCTCCTAATTCTTACCAAAGCCTTATGTAAATAAAAACCCTCACTTATATTTCATTAATTTCATTTGATAAATCAGAAAGCGGGATCTTTTATCTGACGGATCACTTTTCTTATAGTTCATGCCAAAGCCTTATGGTTTCGGATATCAAACAACAGATATTATGGGCAACAGGCAACATCGTAGTGAACAGGGTGATAGAAGAGGTATCGTAAGAGGATCCTACGGCTACACTGACAACCAAGGCTTGTACAGAAGCGTGGATTATGTTGCTGGACCTCAAGGATTCAATGCTCAAGTCAGAACTAATGAACCAGGTACAATGGACAACAAAGCTGAAAGTCCAGCTGGTGTTGCACTCAGAGCACAGAGACCACCCATGAATGTCCTGATGAAATATAGCCGTATGGGAAGTAAGTAAAATTCTCTGATAAGGATCCTATTCATACAAACTGTTAATACCTTCAATTTTATTATGGATAAATTTACATCTTAGGTATGAAAAGAAAGCATAATGCAATGCTATTTAAAAGAAAGATAATATTTTTATATAACCACCAACAGTTTGACAGCTCAAATCGCAACCAAACATGTTTCTGCAAAAAACTGAATGCTTATAGATAGTGATTTGCCGTCAGAAATAATTTTTGCTTCTTACTTAATAGTTATCAAGAGTTTTAGCGTTTGAATAAACCTCAACAGAATCACAGATGTAAGTCTGATGCACATATTAAAATAGAAAATGAATAAAATGTTTTGAAGTTGGTAAAGTACAAAATTTTGAAATCTGATTTAAAAGATTTTAAGGAGACAGTGTCAGTTGGATTGGATTGGATTGGATTTTGGATTTATAGGCGCAAGAGCCAGAACTGACTATACTGGGCCAGACACATGGTCAGAAAGAAAAACCCATGTCTATATATAAACATCTGTCAATTTAAAAGCTAATAAAACTACTAGGCAATGTCTCTTAAAATTTAGTTATATTTTAAAAAAATGGTAACAAGATGAAGCATGAACAACTGTCAGTTGGAATTTTGTAGTTATGTATTTTAAATGGATATTAATTTAAGAGAACACCGAGGTAGTCAAAATTCTTATTTTTTAAGGATATTTTCCCAAGAAATTTTTTTTATTAAAATCTACATTAAAGAGTAAATTTAAATAAATATTTTCAAATTATCAAATAAAATAATATAATAAATATCATTTTTTTTATAATTTTTTAAATGAATCATAAAATTTAAAATCAGTTGTATACGGAAAAATTATTATTTTATATTGTTTAAATTCCACAGAGTTTGCATTAATATTATTTGGAACTAAAAATACTTAAATCTATAGAAATATTCATATCTTTCGTAAAGAGTTCATAAAGAGAAGTTTGTAGCGAAGGAACTGAGTTAAATTCAGCTAGTTTACTATATAACCATGTATTCTTCTGATTTATTCATATCAGTTAAAACTTGAATTTTTTGACAAATTGCTAATAAAACTAATGAACATATTATTAATTAATAAAAATTAGTCCAAGAAAAAAATCCAGGCAATTATTAAAATTAAAATTTTTCTTTTCTTCATTGAATAAGTATTTTAAATATATGTAAATATTAGCCATCATGCGAAAAGATAAACCAAGTTTTGCAATGATTTCTTGAAGTGCTTTATAGCAGCTTTATTTTAAATAATTTGATTGCGATTATGAACCTTTATTGCATTTTGAAGTTAAATACTATAAAAAAAATTGCATTTTCATCTATAAAGATAGCGAAAGTGTAATTTTTAGTTACAGGGTCTTTATAATGTAGGCATATTAATTTAATTAAAAATTGTCAAAGTAGTTCGATTACTGTGGTGCAGAAGTTATTGAGAAGTACAATTAGGCAATTGAAGTAAAGGATTAGACCCCCAATGATAAATATGTAATAATAATAAAGTGAATAATATTATTAAAATTTTGGTTTGTTTTCATAAATTATATGCTTTTTCTCTCTCTCTTTTCAGGAGGCATGCTTGGTGGAATGGGAGGAATGCTGGGAGGATTGGGAATGGGAGGAATGTCCGGAGGATTGGGAATGGGAGGAATGCCCGGAGGATTGGGAATGGGAGGAATGGGCATGGGGGCTGGAATTGGCGGCGGAATGGGATTGGGAAGTGGAATTGGAGGTGTCGGTGGTGTATTGGGAGGTGAACATGGTGGTATTGGTAATGGAATGGGAGGTGTACATGATGGCCTGGCCGGGGGAATGGGAGGTATGCATGGTGCTATGGATAGTGGAATGGGTGGAATGCACGGTGGAATGAGGGGACTGGGAGGTATGCATGGTGGTTTGGGCGGTGAAATGGGAGGTATGCATGGTGGTTTGGGTAGTGAAATGGGAAGTGCTCATGGTGGTATGGGTGGTAGATTGGGAAGTATGCACGGCGGCATGAACGGATTGGGAGGAATTCACAATGGTATGGGTGGTGGAATAGGAGGTATGAGTGGAATGGGAGGCATGCATGGTGGTGTGAGTGGTGGAATGGGTGGTATCCATAGTGGCATGGGTGGAATGGGTAGCATGGGAGGAAAAGGCATGCATTAAGATTCTGGAACCAAGGTCCAACAACACAGACGTCTCTTTGGATCAGGAAAAAGAATGCATCCACTTGCCACTGGATAATTCCTTGTTCGTCTAATTGGATAACGATTTCTTTAGAAGAAACGAAATTTCGGCAAGAAAAAACATTTAATTTATTGTTTGTGAAAATAATCATGTTCTTATCCTGTGAGCAACATCAATAGAAAAGATCTCTTAAAAGCCAAAAATGGCTTCATATTGTCTGTGCCAATCGTTTAAAAATATATTTTTTAGACAAATGAACTCTTTTACAATATTGCATGAATTAATAAAAACATAGAGAAAATGTATCCTAATTTATATCTTTCTCCCTGAATTTTGTCTTTCTGTTCTTTTGTTTTCCGGGATTTCATTTCTTCTTAAGTCATAGATATTTTTGTCACTGTTTTTAATATGCTTATTGCTTTCTGGTGCAAATGTGGTAATTTCAGGTTCATTTTATATTTTCTTTACTTTGTGTTTGTCAATGCGTGATAATCTTTTGCGTTTCTTTTTCCATAGTTATTATGAAAGAAGTTATTTAAATAATTAATTATAGTGTACAACTTATCATCTGAAAGAATAAACTATATTTTTCTATATTCTATACAATTATACCTCGCCATGTTATAAAATTATAGCAAATAATTTTTGTATACCTTCAAAATACTTTAAATAATTATTAAAGTAACTTAGCATTTTCAGCGGAATTTTCATTTTCAAGTCTTTATATTTTCTCTCATACTTACGCAGCAAAGCTCTTTTTCTTAACGCAATTCTTTGTATTATGTTTAGTTGCCCTAGCGTTTGTTATAGAATTTCATGTATTTTATATTTAATAAAGCTTGTATTCATTAAAATTTGACTTTCTGTCTCTCATTTTTTATGTAAAAAAAAATATTTTTAAGAGAAAATAAACAAGTTTTGTTTAGAAGAATCTAAGGTAAGAACGACTTCTCTTATATTCATATAAATTAAACTTCAGATTCCAGCACAAAATTTCACGCTACTAAACGCTAAAAAAGCACACTGTGAAGCCCTTGCGGCCATTTTATAATTCAATCTATGATGTTCTTGAAATTTGAATAACGTATTGAGATTTTTAAATCCAGCAACATTAGATCTCTCTATTTATCAGGGAATATGTTTGGTTATTCTTTGTTATATATGGCTACCTTAAATAGCACATATTTTTATAATCATTATTTATTTGTATTTTATTCTTTTAGTCGTATTAAAAGTCCTTTAACGTATTCTATTAGAGTAAAATGACAAAGTACGTTGATGACTTTTCCATCTTACCTAAGGGTTTCTCGTTGTTTTCGGTTTAACATTTATATTCACTTATTACTACTGTTCTACAATTTTTTGGTCCATATGATCCACAAATTATCTTAAATCATATTGTAATTCACAGAGTCTTATAAATAACATTTTAACAACCTCGCGTTTCGAAGATATGTCAGTTTCAAAGGAAGCACATAAGTCAAATTAAGAATATTTAAATTAACAAAAACAGGAGGCTTAGGAATAAAAAAGAACTTGCTATCAAGAACTATGAACTTGTTCGATTTGTTTTCTGACTCTTATGTATTAAAACTTCCTAAGAAAGCACAGCGTAATTCTTGTATGTTATGAAATCTATTTCGACTCTCCATCCAGAAACTAGAGCAGAATGTTTCAAGAGCTATGTATGGCGACACAAGGGAGGCTCAAAATTATAATTGGGAAATCTGTGTTTAATTTTTGATATTAAAAAAACGCCGATTTTGAATAATATCAATTTGCTAAGAGCTAGAGTTTTGAACATAATAACTCTTTCATTGAATACTATTTCAGAAATCATTTAACAATGAGCGTGTTATCATATATTTTATAAAAATAAAAACATATTCAACTATTATCTTTTCGAAGACAGAAAAATCACGCAGATGACTCTGCCATGCAAGATGCATGTCATCTTGCAATCAAAATCATGCGAGATGAACCATTTTAGCTATCCTTTTAAAATAGAAA
This sequence comes from Argiope trifasciata, assembly GCA_026543055.1. Classification (NCBI taxonomy): domain Eukaryota; kingdom Metazoa; phylum Arthropoda; class Arachnida; order Araneae; family Araneidae; genus Argiope; species Argiope trifasciata. The sequence continues at coordinate 1,426,332 of JAPMOQ010049481.1, forward strand.
AACAGTATCGATTACATTAAAATAAAAATTCATCCAAGAAAGCACAATACAAGAACAGACTATTATAATAATATACACAAAGAAAAATAATTGATCTCAAAAATTAAATTCATTAAAAAGAGTCAATTGTGAATATAATCACCTGTCTCTTGTCTTATCTATAATATTCCAAGAATTAAACTAGCTGAAGTGGTCTTTTCAAAATTTCTCCTGTACTCTCCAATAAAGGTATTATCCCACCCTTTCGTGAACACCTTTCAGATCATTGGTGTATAATAGTTACAAAATAGCAATAAACTTAACAATTTTTCTGAATATACCCTGTGATTCTTGGAGAGGTTTTTTAGCAATTCATCCTTTACATGTTGTTAATAGAATTCGACATTCGTATTGATGGTTTAGCGTCGTTTCCTCAAATCGATCGAAATAAAAATTTGACACAAAATTACAAAAGAACTTTCTATCAAAATCTATGAACTTGCGATTTTTTTTACTCTTATGTATTAAAACTTCCAAAGAAAGTACAGCGCAATTCTTGTATGTTATGAAATCTATTTCGACTCTCTGTCCAGTTACTAGAGCAGAATGTTTCAAGAGCTTGAACTTGCTCGATTAGATTAGAAAGAAAATCTAAAAATTTGATGTAAAGATTGAATACAAGATTTCATTCCTCTAGGCCAAAGAGTCTGTAACAGACAGAAGGACAGACATTTTCCAAAAATAAGTTTTTCAAAGTCAGGAAAATCTAAAACGTGGAAATTCATTAAAATTTTGAGTTCGGATTTTTCGATCATTGTGATACTTTTTCTGAACTTTTTATACAAAAAAATAAAAAAATGAAAATTATTCTGAATTGTATTCCTTTTAAATAATGATCGAAACAAAACAACCAAGAACAAGCATCATATATTTATCAAATTATATAAATGATTGCTTAAAATTCGACTCAAATGAGATAGAACAAGCTCTTTATTAGTAGTAGCAGTAGTAGTAACACCATTTTATTAAAGCCTCCAGCATGAAATTTGTATTCAATAATATGAAATACTCTAGTTTAATTAAGAAGTCTTTTTAATACCCATTAAGATTAAACTAAAAATTGCTTTAAAATATTAAAAATTTAACGTAAATCGCAATGGGATTTATAAAAATATATTCTTTTCTAAAAACAGTTTAAATATATTACCATCTGAATCATAATATTTCTTCCAAAATACCAATGCTTTAGTTTCGTAAGACATAGTAGATTTTTTCTAATTTCTTTTCTATATTTTTTCAAGAAGACAATCATTAATTTAATTAAGCTAAAATAGTTGTCATTCATTAATTTTCCCATCCATTCTTTTATTCTGAATTTGGAAGCTATTATACGAAATATATATATATATCTATGAAACTTCTGACCGATAAATTTTCTTTCAACGCCACATAGGAAAGATTTTAAAAATAATTAATTAGCCGAAAATTTCCCCAAATTCTTTTGGAGTCCAGAACTACTCTCTTTTTTCAGGTTGCTTCCCATCTGTTAAGCTCGATAATATTGTATTTTAAGTTTTAAAGGATTTAAATAAAACGCATAAGAAATAGATCCAAAGTAATGATAGAAATATTCTGTAATTTATTTTTTAGATATTTTTATGCATGTTCTGATAATATTTATAAATAAAATACCCTATTTTTTTACTTCGTTTTTGTAAAAAAAAATTAATGTATGCAAATAAAAAGTGGTATCATTTATAAAAATATTTTACATTTTAAACTTTGCTTTCTCAACCGCATATAAGCATTGAACTTTCAAAAGGTTTTAAGATACTTTTTATACTATATGATATTTTTGTGTTTAAATTACCGTTGATAGAATACAGTTTTAATAGCTCAATTTTTCTCATATTTTATGTTTGCTTTCCATGTAGAATTTGTATCGTTTTTTTTAAGTCCCGAACTTAAAAAAATAAAAACAAAATAAATTTAGTTTTCTGACAGAGATTTTTTATACTTTAGTGATAACGTTCAAATAAAATCCTATAAAGGTTTTATTATAAAATTTCACCTCCATCTTTCTAGTATGCATCGAAGTTCAATAAATAATGCTACAAATCTTTTCATTTATGATACAATATTTACGACTATTCTACGTTTATCAGATAGAAGTTATCCTTTTCTACAGCATTTTCGAAATATTTGGTATCAAATATCTCCTAAAGTATTATATCTACACAGTGACAGTAGAAATGCAGCGAAAGTTAACATTCTTCTTAGTAGGTGATCTAATTTTGCGTTTAGTTCAAGGTCTTTTATCAATCTTCTATTGAAAGTCAAGTATATCAGCTTCAGAGAAAACAAAAGATTCAAAGATGCGTGAAATATTTAATCTGAAATCCAAATTTTGTGTTAATATTATCCTTTAATATCTGAAAAAGTTTGGCTATAAAAGCCGGAAATCTTTCCAAACTGGCACACAATTAACGAATACAGTTGTCAGCTCAATCGAAGAGAGTTGTCAACGTCTTGCAAAGATGAAGATCTTTTTGGTAAGTTTTTAAACTTATATTAAAATGCCATATTAAAAACTCTTTTATATTTAAAGATATGACTACATTCATAAGGAATTTTTTTGAAAAACTCTATTAAATGGTTTTATTTTTTTATTAAAAGATTGAAAAAACATCTATTAAATCGAAATATATTACTTAAATGACTAATGTCTTTTAAAAATTAAGAAAACAGGGACTAAAAAGAAGTATAAAATAATTGTAGAGGTTATCGAATAATTTGTTTAAAATTTTTCAAATTCTTAAAAAATATTACTTGATTCATATACTAAAAAATAGCTGTATCTCAATTCATTCTTTAGATATTGCTGTGATTGATAAATAATTTAAACCTGTCAACTTTCTACGTATTGTGAAGCATTGAAACAATTATAGAATATTTCTAAATGAACTGATCGCTTATTCTCCAATTCTGGAAATGCAGAGCATGTTGAAAAATTATTATACGGAATTTGAAATGCATTTAATTTTAATCTATGAGTTTTTCGTAAGGAAATTCTGCCAAAAATTGAAATTTGAGAAAATGTAAAAATTTATTTAAAAATTCATAATGAAAATGTAAAATTCCGTGTAACTTCCAAAAAAATGGACTTTTTCAATGAAACTTCATGAAACAAACCTATCAGAAACTAAAAATACTGAATAAAAAATTTTATTTTTGAAAATAGTTGGCTTTTCATTGGCCTGACTTAAATAATGTATTATTTTAAAGGATTTATAATTACTTTATTACAGTTAATTATTTATCTCATATCTTATTATTAATTTCAGACATTTTAAATTGTCATGCAGAAACACATTTACACACTTAATGAGGTAAAAAACACTTAATTTTTGTACATTATTGAATTCTCAAACAAATTATTTCTTTTAATATAAGAGTCATCTATACAGGAAAGTCAGAAAATTAATGGAATCCCAATGTATTCAATGTACAAAACTCATTTGGAAGGAGTCGGGGAGGGAAAAGTTGGTAAAAGCATGTAAAGGGACTTCATGCTCAAATATTTCAAAACTGTTTCAATTTTTTAAAATTAAAGTGGATATAGTAAGGGATTTAAACAACAAAAAGAAATTTATATAAGTTATACAAATTTTGTAATTACAATCTAAATAAAATACATCAAACTTCTTTAAAAAACCGTTTTAAATGAAATATATCAATTTTTAAAAATTTAACGATACATAATTTTTTTAAAATTTCAGACGATTCCAGATTTTTTTCTGTTATTTTTTTCCCTTATTGCCCAATGTAAATTTATTTTCAACAATATTGCTCTTGATTTTATAATCCCAATTAATTGCTAATTTTTTTAGAAATATTTTTACGCAAACTTACTAAATTTCCATACTGGTTTTATTATTTTCTGAACTAAAATTGATTTCAGAATTCAAACGGATTCTCTGAATTATCCCAATACCCTCTGCTGCTGAGTTAACTATCAGAAAAAAAAACTCGTAATATAAAATACCTACCCCTTTTTCATTTAATGTTTGATCAAAATTTTTATCATCAATTACATTTAATTTCTTTAAAAAATTAAGGCACCTTAGACATTTCATAGATATTTAAATCTAATTACAATATCATTTTGTAAAAATTCATTAATAATACATTTTTTGACTCTTAACCTTTCAAATATTTATTTTATTGAGCTATATATTTTATAACACTATTTTAATTCAATATAAACATATAGTTTAGGGATGAAAAAATAAAAATAAAATTAGCACTCTTTTGCCCGTTTCAAAGTCCGTTGTCCCCAGGCCCGACTTAGCCCAATCGGGGCCTGGAGCGAAAACTTCTTTGGGCCCCCCTTCTGCTTCAGTAATGAAGAACCGTGCATAGAGCTTGTTTATGGTATTTTTCGATTTGAGACCCCCTCGGAAGTGATAGCCCGAGGCTACTGCCCCGTATGCCTCAGCCTTGGCCGCTGTAGCCTGGTTGGGAGAGCTTCAGTCTCGTAACCGAAAGATCGCGGGTTTTGTTCTCGTCTTGTCCAAAGACCGGCTTGTTGACTAATGGCAGTTTGGGCACGTTAAATAGGTCGTGACTGCAAAGTCCTCCAAGTTCCCATAACAAAACGATACCTCTGTGGGTACTGAATCAGGGATGAGTCAGTCTCTGATTTGGATCTAAATTCTGACTTGCTGATGGAAGAAGGAGTGTACGGATGAATTCAACCACCTCCTAAAAAGTGTTGTGTCGTGAGTGTTCGAGCAAAGTCGTCCTTTCACCTGAACGCTGCTCGTTAACAATGGAAGGCACACACCTCAGACTTAATCGAAAGATCTCAGCTAATTCGGCTTGGTTTGACCAAGTGGCATTAGACAACAACAACATGCCTCAGCTTTAGTCGAGCCTTGACTTTCCTTAAGCTGAATTTGAGCAATAGCTTCTTGGGATAATGGTAGGGCATCCAAGAAGGAGTGTTTTACCTTCTATAACTTCTATAAAACTTTTATTGCTCTCTCGTTCTCGGAGACCCCGATAAAGGCATCTGAGCACCCGAGGGCAGAATTCTGAATTTTAGTTCATATCTAGATGGATCACATTAGCTTGCACAACTCCTTTATACGGGTTGGGGGTGGAGGCTTTCACCATGCTGAGAGCACAGTTTAAATAACAACCATACACGTAGCGGGTCTCGAACGCGGAGAAGATGCGTTATCCCAAGACCAGGATGCCAGTTTCCTCTTGCATATTATATATTTATGAAAACTATATAGGAGTCTCTTAATTTCAGTTTTGAATAGAAATCATCTGGTTGAATTATAATTTTTAATATATATGTATGTGTGTGTACGTATGGTTTTTAAATAATTTTTAATCTAATCAATTTATAATAATCATATATATTGATTTTACAGAAATTTCTAGAATAATATAACGTACTCTTAAAATTTCAAAATTATTTCAGGGTTTTCTAGCTTTGATAAGCTGCTTTGTCCATCATGTGGTATCACTAGGACATGTACGAGAAGTGGATAATATGAAAATAAATCCTCTCAATGTTAGTATTACTATTTATTTTTCTTCTTATTATTTTTATTTATTTATTAACTAGCCACCTTTGGGGACCAGTTGGTTCGCCAATCTTATTGCAGTTTAAAATTATCAGTTAAATACTTTATGTAACGTCAGTGTCAATTAAATACTTATATAATGTCATTGTTAGTTAAATACTTAATGTAAATATTCAGGTTTAAACCTTATTTTAAACCTGAATTTAAAATATTCAGGTTTAAACCTTATTTTAAAGCTGAATTTAAAATATTTTGTTTGTTTATTTCAAGAAACACACCTAGGTATTCATTATTGATTTTGCTTAATTTGTTTAAAACTGTAAAACGCATTTTCAAAAACTATTTAAAAATTTCAAATTATAGCTTTATTGGCAATATTATTTAAATTATAATTTTCATTTTAATTTATTAAAATTTATTTTATTTTATTTATTTAATTTATTAAAATAATTTATTAATTTATTTTAATTATTTAATTTATAATTATATTTTGTTTGTTTATTTCAAGAAACACACCCACGTATTCATTATTGATTTAGCTTGATTTGTTTAAAACTGTAAAACGCATTTTCAAAAACTATTTAAAAATTTCAAATTATCGGTTTATTGACAATATTATTTAAATTATAATTTTATATTTATTTAGAAATAAAAGTTTTTTCATTATAAATATTTTACAATAAAATGTTCACAATTCTTACCATGTCAATTATTGTAATTTAATACGTAATTGGTTCTATTTACGAGTTCCAACCAGAAACCATAAAATCTATTCAAACGTATTGAGTATGTATCCATAAACTTAATTTCAAATACTGGCTTAAAAAATCTTTTGTAAATATAATTTATGTGTTAAATTTAAACGAATTTTTCCAATTACATCCAGATAATTCGGATTAAATCATCCTTATATTTATTTTCTTCTTCATATAAACTATACCATTTTTGTATGATGACTTACTTGAACTAAGAATACGAAAATTGGCCATTTTTTTTCCTACTTAACGTTGTAGAATTTTTAATTACTTTCAGGCTAGGAATCCACTGCTATTGGGATCATCAGCAGGCCTAACTGTTCTTGACAAACTGCAGAATATTCGTAATAAGCTGGAGGAAATCGAAAAGAAGAATACTGACCTCCCTGTTGTCAGTCCAATTAGAGGTCCTGAAAATCAGTTTCAATCTATAAATTCCTTCATCGATGATTTGCCTGTGACCAGTGATAACAAACAGGCAAATGCATTTGAAATTCGACCATTCGCGCTGTTGGAAAAAATTCCAACAGTGATGCCATCTTCCTTAAACGGTTATTTCATGATGCTTCGTCTAAAACAAAATGTTTCAAGCTCACTTCCTACAAAAAGCCAGTCTAGATTTCTCGGTAATGAGCAGCAACAATTCATCCAACAAATTAATGCACAGAAACCAGAATCAGCAGTCAGTCAGCAACAACCGTTCGCAATTCAAAGGCAGGTTGCAAGCAAACAACAATCTCTCAATAATCAACAAATGCATACTAGTAGATTCAATATCCAAAACCACTCATCCAATTATGGCAACCTTCTCAGTGGAGATCAAAATATAGCGAACCAACAACAATCGGTAAATAGCCAAGGATACTTCCTCAGTGGTCAACAGAGATCAATCAATCAACAACAATTTGGTAATGATCAAAGATCACCAGTCAGTTCCCAACAATTTGCCAGAAATGAAGGAGGCATATTAAATGGTCACCAGAATCTTCTCAGACCTGTTTTCAACGAGAAAGCAACAATTAACCAGCAGTTTCCTGCAAGAAATTTTCAACAATCCAATCAACAACAACCAATTATTAATACCCAACACGCATCTGGTCACCAAGGAATCTTAAGAATCAGCCATCAAACATCACTCAACCAATATATCAGGCCACGAGAAATAATTCCTGAAAGAATTGCAAGTAACTTGCCAACCACTGAAAATCCAACAAAGGCAATTGATAATTTAACATATCCTTCAGGTCAACAAATCCAAGCCTTTACTAATGAACTTCTGGCAAAAATCCAAAACCAGGCTTTGAATGGAGAATCTCAACCAATCTTTACTGATGATGTCAACAGAAAAACACAATCAAGAATCCTTTCAGCTGGTGCAGTTAATCATCAGACCTCTCTAATGGCAGGTAAGAATATCTCAGCTATTTCTGGTTGTCATTAAAACTATTGTTATTTGACTTACACAGTCAATTATGTGATTTTTCTATTTATTTATTCATATGCCAGTTTGATGATCATTGACAGCATTTTTAATCTTCCATTATTTTACAGAAAAAAACTATTCACGCTAGAAATTTAACCAAGAATTCAAATATAGAGATAAAAAAAGATACTAAAAGAAGAAAAAATAAGAAAATTATCACTCAGATTTCTCATACATTTCTCCATATATGCATTCGACTTATGCGCTAAAAAATGATTCTACGAAATCATGTTCTTAATTAGTAACCGTACCAATAATATAAGTGTGTAAAATTACCGTGTTTGCTGATACTTCTAGATTGGTAATGCTTATATTTTCTGTTGATTAACTTCAGAAATTATTTTCAAAAGAAGCCAATTTTTATGCTTTCTCAAAATTTAAAAACATACTTTTTGTCCTTTATTATCCTTTTTAATGTCATGCTGTTTTTTTATAATTTTGTTAAGACAGGTGACCACTTTAAAAAAGCGAAATTTTAGCAAAAACACTTAATATTTTTATCGCTTTTCTTTTTAAAGTTTTTTTAATTTTCTTTTTAAATCTATTTTTGGAGATGTAGCCTGTTTCTCATATTAGCATTTCTATGCATTCCAATGATATTTTACATACTGAAATGCCCTTTTCGCAAATTATAATCTTTGGTAGTATTTTTTTACGAAAACCCTTACCAGTTAAGTTACGATGAATATTTTTTGTTCAAATTTGAAACAGCTAATTTTTAGTTTGTTCTTCAGCTTCTGAATCGAAGAACAAGTAATCTATTCCTTCAAAAATATTTTAAAATTGTTTTAATGCCTTGCAATACAAAAAAAATGATAATAATTCCATGTTATTCATCAGTAGAAGTCTAATATACAAAGAATGATTAGCAATGCTTTTTTTCAATTTAGAAATTAGGAAATATATTCCTTGAGCTATGTGCTTAAAATGTTGAAGATAGCTTAAAATTTCGCAAATAACTCAAGATTATTACTTTTGACAAAAAAAGCATCTTTTTCATTTTTTAAAATTGTCATTTAACTGAAGTATTTTCGTTTCATGAATATTTTTTATTAAAGGGTCCTTTGACCAATAAAGAGCGCATTATGCAATAATTCAAATATATATTTTAAAGAGTTTTTCCAAAAAATTCATCAAAAATATAGTTTTAACCTTAAAACTACCTTATCTTTACTAAACTAAATTTTATACTCTTAAATATAACTACTTTCATTGAACAGATTAACGATATTCTTCACTTGTTGTTATTTAAATCGTAAATAGTGCAATATTTCTGTTAACCATGTCAAAAGTAAACTTTCTGATTAAAGTGTATTTTGATAAAGTATTATTGAATTTTCATTTTCGTACAATGCTCTAAAATTAATTGCTATTGAATCATTTAGAATTTTTTTGTTTTATACTAATCTGATTTAAATTTGGTATACAAAACTCATTTAAGCACGTTAGTATAATTACATCTAAAATTAGTTATTAACATTATATAAATATTATTTACTTAAAAAGTACTTTCTTTTAGATTTGGAAAGGTCTCCTGTGACCCCTGCAGTTACTACAACTAGTGGTACCCAAATTTTGCATGAAACACGAGTGTCCACTGGAGCATCCGTGAAGCAACATTTGAAAACTCCTTATGCCAACTATGACTTCAGTCACTTGTTGTAAAAAAATATCTTTAAAGAGACAGATGAACTCGATCATCATGAACTGAACTATTTGAGATTTGAAACCTTTTAAATAGCTTCAAATTATCGCGATAGTAAATGATTCATTAAATTTAAGACTTAATTTTAGGAAAACTGGCACGAAATAAAATTTTCAAATAATGTTCCACGCATTTAAGAGAAGGAAAATGTAAAGTATTGCTTAACACTCTAGTAATTAATTATTTTTAACAAACTTATTTCTTAAAAAAAAATATTTATTACCGTTTCCCTAGATTGTAACTATTTGTACTAAAACATTTGTTTCTTTATAAAATTTGCATTTCATTCCGAAAAAATGACGCAGAAATTCTATTCTACAGACTTTTTTTATCTGTTTTTAAACCTTTGATTATAAAGTAAAATTGCAATTGAAGAGCCATCAACTTTATTTTAAATCGTGTGAAAAAAAATTAAAATATGATTTGTTTCTCCTATTACTTATTTCCTTCAAAAGAATTGTAAAAAAAGGCCCGACATAAGTTTTTATCTCTTGATAAAAGATGCAAATCTTTTGAAAAAAAATTTAAAATATGATTAATTTTTTCCTGTTCCTTATTTCTTTCATAATGAATGTAAAAAAAAGCATCAAATATGTTTTTATCGTTTAAAAAAAGGATATAAATCTTTTGGAAGAAAGATTTAAATTAAAATTAATCTCTTCCTATCCCTCATTTTCTTTAGAGCAATTGTTTAAAAAAAGCGTCAGTTCCTTTCTTTAAAAGAAATGAAGAATTATTACTTTCTTTCTAAATATGAATATTTTTTTAGGATTTCACAATTTCTCAATGGTTGCTTAGCAACTGTGTAAAATTAAGATGCTTTTAGCAATTGGGAATGATAAAATCGGTTTCTACTCTTAAGTATTTTTGTCACCCAAGAAAAATAGAAACGCTTTATTCGCAGAAAATCACCGCTATTTTTGTTGTTTAGTTATGTCTCCTGTAAGAAATTTTTAAAGGTGTTTTTGTAATACTTGTTTCATCTTTGTTATTATTTGTCTTTTGTTACATTTTTAGAAATAAATATGAAGCAAAGAAAATGACTCCCTGTATTTTAAATGTCAATAAGTGTCGAACTTTTTGATCACATGCTTGCATAAAAAATGTTTTAAAACATTTCCTGGTTTGTTTGTTTTTTCGTTGAATATATGAAGATTTCTGGGGACCTTATAATAACTAATCAAAAATTTTAAAAAATAAGAAGTTTCATCAAAATATGCAAAATAATGGACAATTTATTCTGTATAGCAATAAGTTAATATGTTAATATGGTGAATTGTACTCGCCATAACCTTTCATACTTTTGAATGTGGCAAATAAAATTTTATAATGGGCGTATTTCGTACAAATCCCGGAAATTTCGTTTTAATTATGCTAATAATACAAGAATACTTTCTTGTTTCTCTTTAGTGGTTCTAATTCCAATATAACTAGTAAAAACCTTTTTAATATATTATATTCTTAAGAATAACAATATGATATTCAATTTAGTACAGACTGAGTATGCATGCTTTGTGAAACCTACATTTAAGTTCATTTTAATTTACATGTAATAATTATGACGGTATGTACAGTAACTTTTTAAAACTGAATAATCCCGAGAGCAAAGTGACTTAAATTAATATTATTATTAATTATAAAAGAGAATTTTTGAAATTTTGACTCACTCTTTAAAAAAATAAATATAGATTTTAAAGAATCTTTGAAGAAGTTAAGGGTCGTTTCCATCTTTTCATTGTCACAATTTTTTTGTGTGTGCTAAAAGATATAGTTCTGGTTATGTTACGACAATTTTTACCGAACACTTACTATAAGAATGATTGTAAAGGATTATAATCTTAATTGGTACAATTCAACTTGACAATGATTTCCATACATTTGTTTTTCAGGCTTAAAGAGTACGACGGTAGAAGAGTATATATGCTTACATAACTGTTATACTTAAGGACTTCCAAACACCAAGGACCTTCTAGTATTTTATCAATTCTTTAGATACCCTAATATAATACAATTGATGATCAAGTAATTTACAATTTTTTAAGATTATATTCAAAGCATTGAGAATAGAAATAAAATCCAAGTATTAGAATTCTTCGCCATACTTTTCAAACCCATTTGTAATAATATATTGAAATCCATTTTAATAATACATAATATATATTGTATGTAATTTGTAATAATGCATTTATATGCATTATTACAAATATATTGTATATTGTATTGCAAAAAAAGAACAATGGCGTTTATAAATATGAATGCATTTAAAAAAATTTCTTCATTACTTATTTGAATACAACAAAATTTCAATTTTTCAAAATTTGAACATAGCAAAGTTTTATTAAAAGCATATTTTAAGCAGAAGTCTACTCAGTATAAAAATCTATACTATATTTTTAGACCTCAGCGTACAAGATGAAACATTTGCAGCAACTATGAAAGATATTTAAATTTTCTAGCGATCATGAGATGTTTTTTAACATATAATTAAAAATAAATTAAAATTAGATTTTTTTATATACCATAACTGAAATTGAAAGCATAATTTTTTGATTTTTTAGTTGATGTAAAAGTTTTTTTGTGCTACATTTTCATCAATCATGATGGGGGGAAACGTTTCATTTACTTTAATTTAATTTAATGTGGAAAAAATCCCTTTGAAGTGCATATTTTATCCCTCCAAAGTATTTTTGTGCTGTTCAATTAACACTATGTCTAACACTATCATAAAAAGCGAAAATGCACACACATAATCTTCTTTATTATCCGTAGAAGTACTTAAAGTTTCAATTGGTTAAGTATTAATGGTAATATTATCAATCAAATGATGGAAATAGTGAAGTTATTTTGGATGCTATATCAAAAAACACAAGTTTTTCACATAATCAAATCACTCAAAAAACAATTCATCACATTTTACAAGAATTGCTCATTTGCAGTAGTTCCACTTGTTACTTTGCTTTTTACTTAAAGACAATATTTGTTCATTATGATTAATTCAACTTTCACAATTCTTTTGCGTGCAAAGTATGGAAATGTTTGCCTATGTTTTGCGAAATAACTGAAATAAAAGGAGATTATTTTGAATTGTTTGAGTTAAGTAACTTTTATTCAGTTACGATTTTAATTAAAATTGAGTGAACTAATTTTTCAATTCTTGAATTTCTGGAAAAAAATATTCGAAATGCGCTCTTTGAAAAAAAAAAATAGTTATCAAAGAGACAGAAAAAAAAAATTACTTTTAATTAAGTTCTTAGTTTTAAAATTACTTTTTAATATGTTAAACAACAAATTTTTATTTTAATTTATTTCTAATTTTTTTTTAATTTTGAAATGAATACTTTCATTAATTATATTGATAAAAAAATGCTGTACACAAAAAAATACATGTATCACTTCAGTGAGGAAATTGCAAGACCTCATATTTTTTTAATGAATTCACCAGCGATTTTTAATCAGTAATAGAAGACATATTCATGAATTCTTTGCATAATATGTTTTTAACCAAATAGACACTTTAATCCAGCTTTTTTTTAATCCTCCCTTAAGTGTTTGCCCTTAGAAAGGAGAACTTTGTTATCTCAATGTTACAACTTTAGAGGCATATCCAAGCTACAGATAATTAGACCAAAAGTGCAAATGTTTTCTGATTTACCCGTATAAGTATTCGCGCACTATCAAAATGAATTTAAAAAGAATAAATTGAAACATAATATGACAAAAAATTTACAGATAAATAGAAAATTGAGCTAATTAATTATCAAAATTGCTTATTATTTATAAATAACTTTAATTAGTTATTTATCAATTAAAATCTTTTTATTTCTTTTTTTTCTTTCTGAATTAATGATTTTTGTTTTCATAGAACTTAAGCTTTCGACACGTCACAAATTATATTTCAATGTGTTTGCATACATATATTTGCATATATACTTTTGTATATGTATCTTGAATATTTTTTTATTATTTGATCATTTTTCTTAAATTGCTTTATATTATTTACTTTATGCTTCTTCATTCTTCTTCCCCAAAGTGAGAAATTTATTTATTTATTTTGTATTTGCGTATTTTCTTGTTTCTCCCATTTTTCTCTGCATTTGTGCTTGCGTCCTTATATTTGAAATTTATTTTATTATCATTTGTGAAATGACTTACATCTATAAGTCTTGTGGTATACTTTTCTCTCACAAGGAGTTTATATATCGAGAATTTAAAAAAAATCCTTTTTAGTTTCGGCTTGTTAAGAAGTAAGAAGAAAAATATAAGTACCAAAAGTAAAAGCATAAAGAAAACAAGCACTGAAATTTTCAAACATTAACTAGATTAGAAAACAGCGATGAAAATCAATAACTAATTCATTGATTTGCTTAATAGATTTTCGCATAATTATTCGCACTAATCCAGACTAATAATTTGTTCGTACAATTATTATCCAGACTAACAATTTGTTTCATGACTCAGATAATCTCACCCAAAAACAGGCAACAGTGCGTGCAATCAGTAACACATTCACAGTAAAACAGATGAGGGGGCACTAAAGCGCTCCATGAAATTAGAAGTGACAATTATATTTATTATCATTTTTGTAAAGAATTCTTATTTATTTTCATTGAAAATGATGCTTCTAGTTATATGTATATGCAAATAATTAATTCAATAATAATCCATTTTAGATTTGAAAAATGTTCATCATAATTTAACTTTTTCAAAAAGAATTATGCAATTATTTTTTTACAATTCTTGATAATTATTATTTTTCTTTCCTTAGATACAAACTCAAATAAAATGTTCCAATTAAAATACTATTCCAAAAAGTCTGAAAAATACGTTATCCGTATTTTAAATTATTTAGTTTTTCTCCATGTATTCCTAATCCTTCTCATAGGATAAATATTTATTTATTTGTGCATTTCTACTCAGGTTTAAAAAAATATTATACAGGTTTTAACTGATTTAACCAAGCTTCTCGGATGAATTCATTTTTACATATTAATAAAAAATTAATTCATTACTAATTTTAACATAACTTCATTGAAACTTATATATTCTTCATTATGTATCCTACGAAAAGAACCTCAATACATGGCTTAAAAGGTGATGAAAAGGTTAGCAGATTCTCGTTATCATAGTGGTGAACCCCCGAGGGACGGGGCACCCCGTAATAGAGAACGAGATACTTCGAGGTGGCGGTTGGATCTCGCAAACCCGGTGGGTACAATAAAAGGTGGGAATCTGACCCTCCCATCGATGACAGGATGTACTCCCTACGAGGAAGATTGCCCCCTGGCCGGTGATGGCAATTAGGACTCAATCATAGTTCCTGTCAGTATTGCTGTTGCGGCCGTTCAATCAGTTAGATTTACGTGATTTATCCGTGTGCCTTCGCGGCTGGTCGGAGGACAGTAGTATGACTTACCATAGTGGGGATAACAACGGTGTGAGGCAGAGTTATCTCTACTCAAACAACTAAGCAGGAGGCCGCGGTGACCAGGTGAAAAGGTCTCGATTTCAGAAATGGAGGGTTTCATTTCAGATTTGACCCTCGATTCCACTGACGTGCGTGCGTGTGTGTGTGTGTGTGTGTGTGTGTGTGTGTGTGTGTGTGTGTGTGTGTGTGTGTGTGTGTGTGTGTGTGTGTGTGTGTGTGTGTGCGTGTGTGTGTGTGTGTGTGTGTGTGTGTGTGTGTGTGTGTGTGTGTGTGTGTGTGTGTGTGTGTGTGTGTGTGTGTGTGTGTGTGTGTGTGTGTGTGTGTGTGTAAAGCGACTTTCTACAAGTTGAAGATATTTCACTTTTTGACACTGAAACATATTTAAGTATCTCTCACTTTGGGAGGGAGACCATTAAATTCAATTTACTAATTAAATTTTCGGAGTAGACAGGTTTTTTATTTATATAGTTGTCAACAAAAATAACAAGCCTCTCTGCATCGCATTCTCTCAAAACTGATGTCAAAGAAAATGGCATAAGAGGGCAGATTTGTTTAGATAGATACGCTGAAACACTGGTTTAATTAGCATAGCTTATTAATTAGTATATCGAAAATTTTCCCTACGCATACCAGATTTTCTCCCAATCGATTAATCGTCATAAAAAGAGCCACTAAAGAAACATTCTATAAGCTTCTGATGAAAATTTAAAGTGCCATATTTTTTAATGGCTTGATTAGTGTTATATGAATCATAAAAACTTTTGAAGATATTCCAAAAACTTTGACATATTTCTCAAAGTATTTTGATTCATTTAAATAAAATAAGTTATGGATGAAATGAAATTTTAAATTATTAATTTAATTATGATAAAAAAGTGAATCGCAACATACTACAATTTTTGCATGATAGCAAAGCTGGAATACCAAACTATCGGAATCCTGAAAATTATTTGCATATCTGCTATAGTTTTTGTAATATTTTGGAGTAAAAACAATAAAATTCCTAATGTCGATTGTAAAAGCTTTGACACGCCAGTATGTTAAAGCACCGTATATTATTTCTAATTGTACTATTCAATCTATTGGGTTGTTCGGAAAGTCATTTCGGTTTTTTTTTTTGTCAAAATGAAAAGAAATTTTCGTTTAATGAATAAATTATTTATTAAATTATAAAATTGCAATTCTGGTCTAATACCTTTTGCCATATTTTTGGTAGTAACATGATTACACGCTCATAAAAGTTTTGGTCTTTGCTGTAAAGAAAACTGATCGAGGTGGTTTTTGGCCTCCTCATTTGAAGGAAAAATTTTGCAAATCAGTTCTGGTACTGATGTACTGTTAACACATCTTCTCCACACATATTGGCTAATTTATTTCTGGCTTGACAGCATTTTTACCTTTTATATAGCAAAAAAGAAAAAAAATGACGAATATGCTGTTTATTGCTCTCCATATTTAAAAGGGCACCATCCAAAAACTACTGCGAAGAATCAGCTGCACTTTTTCACACTCAAGCCTTGCTATATCAGCTCTTAAAACATAAAATGATTTTGCGGTTTAAGTATGAAATTGGGTGCGAAAAATACAATTAAATCCTCTGTCGGGAAAAAACGAAATTACTTTCCGAACAACCTAATACTTTCCTTGATATGTGAATTTCAACTACTGTTATAAAATCAAGGTTGGATAATTTAGGAATAGAATGATTTTTGTATAAAATAGGATTTCCTCACTTATAATAAATAAATATATTTAATTAGTTGATAATGAGAAACTTTGGATTACCCCGATGTCGAATCTGCAACCCTTGAATTTCAAGGCTGAATCACATTTTAGTACAGCTAGAGCAGAGCATTATGCAAAAAACATTTTTCTCTTTCGAAAGTTGTGATTCATACGTTAAACAAAGAACAAAAAAAAAATGATTTTCTCCCCTCATAGAGTAATTAGAGAATAATCACAATAGATTGCAAAAGAATATTCCAAAAACAATTATGAAACAACGAAAATTTCATTATTTCATGTTCTTCAGAGATTACACTATTCATCTTAGTTAGTGAATATTGAATATATTTTTCTCAGCTAAAGCAAAAATAATGCAATCATTGGTTTTAATAGTTTTTCGAACGCAATGACTACAAAGAATTCTAGGTAATTTCTCATTGCTTTTTCTTCATTTAATTGTTTCTCTCTTAATATAAGAAGCTCTCTTGGATTCTCACAAGCTCATTCGGTTATCAACATCGAAAGACGAAAAATATGGCGATGTTACTTCAGGTGAGAATTTTCATATTCAAAATTATTTTCTGGAAAAATTTAAAATTTTATGAATGGTCATATTTTGTACTATTTTCATCAACTTATTTATTGAAAAATCATTCAAAAACAAAAATTCATTAACTTGAAATTTCGAAGCATATAGACAAATGGATTTAATATTACTTTCATAGAACAGTTAAAATAAGGTTGGAGTTTGTTTTCTTAAATGTTATTTTGAAACAATATCTGAGTTCTATTAAAAGGCTATTGAAACAATTCATCGAAATTTTAGTTGAAAGATTTTTTTGTCCTTTATCAAAATATCAATAAGTCAATAGAGCTGTTCAAAATTTACGCTTTTTCAACCTTCCTCGCCTTATCCTTAGCATCATAAATAATATGCTAAAATATAACAACATAAATAATATATTAAGGTAAAAGTGCTATGTAAGATATTCGTATTAAAAGGTTTTTTCTCACACACAATTCGTTATATTAGGCTTTAAATTAGTTTCTGTTTGTAGGATTTTTTTATTCGTATAAACTATCTCCTTTGGTGACCAGTTGGCTTACCTCGATCATAAATCATTTTATGTAATATTTCTAACTAGACGCCTTTGGCGACCAGCTGGTTCGCCAAGAGTAATGGGGTCTAAGATTTTCAATTAAATACTTATGTGCCTTGCTCTCTTTATAATTTCTCTGCCAGATATATTTAAACTACGAAAGACGCGTAACACTTATTTACTAAATTAATGATATAGATGTTGCAAACGATCATAGAAACCTTTGTATTGTATTTCTTTTTTAAAAAACATAACATTTAATATTTATTTAATTTCATCCAATCACGTAATGAATGTTACATTTTTTTTTCGATTTAATTTGCAGTCATAGTTAATTTATTTTTTAATTTGAAATTCTGTCAGTTTGATTTCAACAGTTTAATAAAAGCTATTTTTTCCCCTTTGCTCGTTCATTATTTATTTTAGAAAATGTCGCATATATTTCTTTTATTTTATCCAGTCACGCGCTAAAAGTTGCATTTCTTTAGATTTAATTTGTAATGATAGTTGTTTGTTTTTTTTAGTTTGAACTTGAGTCAATAGGATGGCAACATGCTGATAAAACCTAATTTTTCCCCCTTGACGTGCTCGTGCAGATTAAATTTTATTGTTTTGTCCGAAATATATTGTTGTAAAATATGTTTAAAATATTTCTTTAAAAATTCGTTAAAAATAGAAGCTTAAGTTATACATTAAAACAAAGATGCCATTAGAAAGCTTATTTTTTAATCTTTAAATTGATGTAAAAATCATGTTTGTGCGATAATATTTTCGGAAGTTATAGCGGAAAAACGTCGAAATTTCGCTTAAATTTTAATTAATTCAAATTCTAATTAAAAATTCGAAAAAAGGGCTCCGAGGTGCATATTCCCAACCTCCAAGGTATACATGTACCAAATTTGGTAGCTGTAGGTCCAACGGTCTGGCCTGTAGAGCGCCAACACACACACACACATTGAGCTTTATTATAAACTAGCCGCCTTTGGCGACCAGCTGGTTCGCCATGAGTAAAGCGTTCTAAAATTTTCAATTAAATCACATATTCATTAACCTTGAAGTAATTCCGGGTATTGATTGACCTGAAATTAATATTTTCTTTAAGATGATGGACGGAAAGTTCTAAAAGTACACCTTTTCCTAATAATATTCTTTAATTTTAGAAATCAGTTAGTTTTAACCATCGATTATGCTTCAAAAATATTCAAAAAAAATCGGTGATGTTGCCAAAATATTAAATATGTTTTTTTAAAGAAAGCGAGAAAGGGAAAAAAAGTATTAAATTAATGATACAGATATTGCAAACGATTACATAAATATGCCATTGAGTCGGGACTTCAATGCATATCCTGTCTAAATTCAATCAGGTTTACCGTAAATAAAGAAGATTTATTGAGATAATGATATAGATATTGCAAACGATTGTAGAAACTTTTGCTTTGCATTTATTTTTCAAAGAAAATATCACATTTTATATTTATATTATTTTATCCAGTCACGTGCTTAAAAGTTGCATTTCTATAGATTTATTTTGAGATGATAATTTTTTTATTTGAACTTCCGGCATTCTTTTATTTTATCCAGTCACGTGATAAAAACATGGTTAAAATATTTCTTTAAAAATTCGTTAAAAATAGAAGCTTACATTATAAATTAAAAAAATTTATACCGTTAGAAAGCTAATTTTTCAATCTTTAAATTGATGTAAAAATCATGTTTATGCGATCATATTTTCGGAAGTTATAGCGGAAAAACGTCAAAATTTCGCTTAAATTTTAATTAATTCAAATTCTATTTAAAAATTCGAAAAAGGGGCTCCGAGGTGCACATTCCGGACCTCCAAGGTATACATGTACCAAATTTGGTAGCTGTAGGTCCAACGGTCTGGCCTGTAGAGCGCCAACACACACACGCACACACACACACACACATTGAGCTTTATTATAAGTATAGATATAGATTAAAAATTTTGTGTAACTGTGTCTAAGGGCTTCAAAAAAAACCTTCAAATTTAGATAGGCTTGTATTTTTTACTGTTTTCTAAACCATGAACCACTTTTTTCATTATGTTATGCATTTCCTTAAATTTCAGTCTATATAATACAACTGTATCAAATGAAAAAGCAGAAATGTTTAAAATAGCACATAGGAACAATAAAAAATTTTAGTTATATTTTGAGTTTGAAGTGAAACAAAACTTCAAAAAAAAGTTATTTATCTCGTACTGAAAAAAAAATGGCAAAGAACGAATACTTCGTTATCTATTGTTCGTCAAAGCTGTGCAAAGAATAAAAAAACATTCATATGTATATTATGTATACTTTACTGTATTACGAAACACGTTACACTCCTGTTTGTGACTCAGAAAATAAAAATCGAAGCATTTCGTGTTCGTTAGAAAAGCTTCATAATTTTATAAGCACTGGGGTAAAACATCTTTTTTCAGAGAGCATACAACAAAGTTTTGGAAGTATCATTCTGGATAGTTAAGAAAGTAAAAAGATGAGAAACTTCTTGAGAATGCATTTTAAAATGAAGCAAGTAAATTGGAGGCAATAACATCCAATCGTTGGTAATTAAAATGAATTAAATGAGTAATTAAAATGTTGAGAACCATCACTGAGCAATAAAATACGTTCAGAGACGTACCTACAAAAATGGAACTAAGGGCAAACAGTGCCCAATTCCAGTTTTTTAAATTATTACAATCTTCATATCCCTCATACTAGAAAATTTTAAGCCAAGAGGGAGAATCGAAGTTAAGACCAAATAATTGTAGATAAATCATTTTTGAACTAATATATCTTACCCATTTTAATTATTTAAACAGACTAATTAAACTAATTATAAAAATTAAGTTATATATATATATATATATATATATATATACAAGCTATTGTGATAATATTAGAAGAAATTATAAAAGGAAAAATGAAATATGTAAAAGTATTTAAAATCCTATTTACTAGTTAATATTTAAAATATTGTGATTGATTAGCCGAAACATTTAACATTTGTAATCATTTTAAATGAGGATTCTGTTAGAATATCAACACTTATTCTTGCCCTGAAGAGATCAATGAAATGCATACTGATTTTATATTTTTAGTGCATCAATATTTTCACGCAAATAACTTAGAATTTCTTGTAAAGACTTTTAGTAGTTTAAACTACTAATATATAAAACTTCTTTCTCATGCCTATCAAAATTTTATTTAAAAAATTTGAAACAACTTTAAATTTTTAAAAACACTCTGTAATATATCATTATGATGTCTTTTAGAGGGGGAAAAGGCTATCGATATTTTATTATCGTTATACAGTTGCATCGATTTTATATTTTTAATATATCAAAAATTTGTCTCTTGTCTGTCTGCTTATTGACATGTTAAACTAAATTGTTAGGGTTAATATTACCAAAATTAACATAAATGTACTTTGGAGGATAGAAATGTGCACCTAGAAGCAATTTTTCAGAGATGAATTAATTTTCAATAATCAAATCGAAGTGATATTTCGAAAATTTCAGTAATAAGTTCTAAAAGTTCAGTACTAAGTTCTGTTATTAACTCAAAGATAATTAGCAACTTAAAATTTAAAAACAATTACGGCAACATCTCATCTTTTTCAGTGATATATTGTATTTTCTCATTTCCGTATAAAATAGCACATTCTGTTTAGTTAAAGAGCATCAAAACATTCCTGTTCTCCATTGCTCTCAAGATAATCAAGGTAATAGTTTTATTTGCGTTTTATTTCAACAAGCCCTTCCTTGTCACAACTCATTCAGTATTCATATACTGAAGATATTGTTGAAATTTTCTTTTTAGCACTTTTATCAATGTAATGTGGTTTTTTTTTTCTTTAAGTCCATCTGCATCCATAACAAACCATATCGGAGCCACATTAGCTCTAAAAACGGAGGTGTTGAATATTGTTAAGATGTTAAGCTATCTAGTTAACCAACTCTGCATTTTTTTTCCTTTTTGGATGAAATAAATCAGGGTGATATAATATATGCTCCATATTAAAAGGAAAATGTATTAAAAAAGCCTAGTGTTAATATATAATATAAAATATTGAAGAAACTGTACGGTGGAAATATTTATCATCAGGCAAATTTACATGTTAAGCTCAGTAAAAAATCTTCAGTGTCCGTCTCTTCTAAATTTCTCCACTCATTATCTGTTTTATTAGAAAAAAAGTCTCAGATTAGTTGTAAAGAAATATTCAAGAAATCGCACGTTTTTTTTTCACCTGCGACAAACAGCCAAATAACTTTTTCAAACATGCTATAATGACTGAAATTTTTGACAGTTCATGAAAAAAAAGCTGTCAGTAACAACCAATTTACAGTACATCTGTTTTGAGTAGAATTTTTTTTTAATTCACTAAATGTTATGATAGAAATTTCCATCATCATGTAAAGAAAGTTTAATCCCTTTTTTTCTTTAATTCAGTTCAAACATCTATAGGAAGCTTGAAATTGCAACAAATTGCATGTAATTTTTGCAGCTAAAGATTATACAATGATTCAATTTACTATGTTTAAATAAGAAAACTCGAAGCATAAGCCTAACTCAAAGGATTTTCCTTTCACAACAACAAGCAGTTTTTTAAAAAGAAAATATTCTTTCTCATCTACCGTGACTTAATTTTAAAGTATTTTATTCTATTTTATAGGTGGCGTGTGTTCTAATGTTCATGACTACATCGGCTCTTACATTGAGCTCCAAAAAAAATCTTGACGTTCCAAACTATCTTCAGGTCATTCTTGCCAGTTATAAGGCACCGAAAGGAACACTGCAAAAAGAATCAGAAACTCAAAAGACAGAGACATCGGATCCTGGCAAAAACATTCCATCGCAACTGGATTCTCTTTTGCAATTAAAAAGGGTAAAATAGTTTTCAGTAATAAGTTTTATGATTTAAAAAAATTGCATGTAGAAAAATAAATGATATAAGCGAATAAACATATTAAAAAGATATAAATTAAGAATGGTAAAATCAAAAATAAATAAATAAAATGGATGATATATAGTCTATAGATATACAAAAAATTATTCCTGTTAACCTATATAACATTCAGGAATTCTATTACAACTGAATTTCCAATTGTAATATTTTCAGTACGTGTTCAAAAAATAAAAGGAAATATCTGATTTCATTAGCAAATCACAAGCCAGTTTAAAGACAAAGTTATTTTATCTGAATTCATAAATTTAGAGAACAGTATTTTTAGATCTACTTTGACACTCTAACACGATTGTATAAAATTAGATTCATATACTTGTATTTTTTGAAATGAACATGTAAATTAAATAATTGGCACAACAGTAATTTAAATTCCACACACACACAAACTTCTAAAGCTAGTAGCTCTATCATTACACTGTACTCAAATTAATTTTTCTTAGCACTTAGTCTTTAAGAGTAGAAATTTCTTTAAATTGATAAAGCTATTAACCAAAGGGCCAAGAACGTTGTAAAAAATTCTAAAGTTCGGTTCAGTGTTGCGAGCAAACGGCTCGGGAAAGAAAAGAGATCATATCTTTAACACAAACATTTATTTGAGACACGTACACACACATGACGACACAATACAAATATTTAAGTTTAACTGCTTTTAAACTTTCAAAAGGGGAATCTAAAAAGGAACTTATAGTTCCGCGAAAGTTTGGCTGTTTTCGCCATCAAAGTCTAAAATGAAATTCTAAAGTTCTCAGGTGAGGAGTTCAATTTTTATACTGGCGAGAGCTCCATCTATAGGCTGTTTCTAAATTTTCCACAACGTTTTCTCAAGTATGAGAGAACAGAGGAATTTAATTCTACATATATCAAATATCAACCCTTTAGCCAAATATAGAAACCCAGGTAGAGGTTGTCGATTCAGGAGTTTGCACCTGAACATGTTTTCACCCACCCACCCTTATGGAGATCGTCATTAATTTAACCTCACATTCGTTCAAAAAGGACGATCTATCTAACAAATGAAATGAAACTAGGAGAAAGCGTTTTATATTGGTTATTTAGAGTTACAAAACATTTTAACACCTTTATAAAAAAGAAATTATTTTCGCACACACATAAACACTTTATTTCTTAATTTTAAAAGCTAATTTTGATTCCCTCTCGCAGTTTGAGTGTGCATGTGTATGTGCGTGCGTGCATGCTTTTATATGTTTATGTGTGTGTGTGCGTATTACGGTCAAACATATTAATTGATTCTTATTAATAATAGCTAAAGTAAATCACATTTATCACAAAATGATATTTTTGAAAGATAATTCTTATTTAGTAGTTATTTTTCCATTTCTTAAAACTTCCCCTATTTCGTATATTTTTAAGCTAGCATTTATAACAATTCTTTCCGAAAATAATACCATAGTACCTAAGGTTAAAAAACCTTTAAATAGGATCATATTTGTAATGTTTAAATCAATAAACTCCCGGATTTAAAAAACTACGAAATGTTAATCAAATGTTTTTGATGGAAACTTAAAGTGGTTGCAAGAACAACAATTCTAATCTATTCCCCTTCACATCAACAAAGATGATATGCTATAACAAATAAACTTGATTCGTAATTTTACTATTATATTTTT
Organism: Argiope trifasciata; assembly: GCA_026543055.1. Taxonomy (NCBI): domain Eukaryota; kingdom Metazoa; phylum Arthropoda; class Arachnida; order Araneae; family Araneidae; genus Argiope; species Argiope trifasciata. The sequence goes on from JAPMOQ010049481.1 coordinate 1,450,706, forward strand.
AAGCAAAGCAAGAACATTAAGTAATAATTATTTTTAAAATCTCTTTCTCTTCTTTTTTCAGGATCTGTATCATGCATACAATTTAACATACCAAGTCAAGGATCCAGAAGGTCACGTCCTGTATAGAAACGAATATGGAGATGGCTCAGGGGTTTTAAAAGGATCTATGGATTTTACGAAGGACACTGGAAAGAAGACGGTTATCAGTTACACTCTTCAAGTAGAAGAGCAACCAGCCTCGATTTTGGAACCAGGCCCTGAGGGAATGCATGAACCGAAGATGCGCAGTTCTGGAGAAGGAAACCTGATGACTGAGGAAGGTATAAGTGAGGAAGAAAAACCTCAAATAATAACTCTCTCAATGTCCCCTCAAAAAGTAGAATCTACCTCTATGGATAGCAATGGTAATTTAAACCAAAAAGAAACATATTTATCAGCCAACTCTGATTTCGATGACCTTCAGACACTTTCATCGCATTTAGCAGAAGATAAAGAACAGGCACCAGATTACAGTACTTTTAATGAGGAAATGAGAGGACCAGTCATGATGTTCCAAATAAAGCCAAAACCTAGAGGCTACGAGCAAGTATGGAAGAAAGGGCAAGGTCTTGTGGTTAACAGAGAATATGAATTGCCTTATAACTATAAAAATGCAATTAAATACCGTACATATTTCGAAGACGATGAAGACCAAAAACCTCTGCATATTTACAGTACGAAGCCAACTATTAAAGTTCTGAAGGTGTCCCGGGATTTTAATGGAAATTATGAAGTATCATCGAAGACAGGCGATAATATTAAGCAACGAAGACTTGAAGATGATGAAGGGGAAAAGTCCTTGTATATGAGCCATGCAAAGCCGGCGGTGCATGCTATGCATCTCACCTCGGGTGATAGCAAACTATTTGAGGCTGATGCCCAAGAGCAGTATCCTCAGTACCCCTTGGATTATGATGGAGTTGAAAATCAAGATATTTTTTCCTTTTCGACTAGCAACTTGCAACCAAGTGCTTGAAGTGATTCTCTTGGGGATGATGACTGAGTATAAAAAGGCAGTTCACTTCCTGATCTTTGCTTAAAAGTAATATTATGTACTTAAGTATGCATTTAAATAACATGGTCAGCTCTGCTTCGTAGTTTGTTTAAAGTGCCAATAGGTTAAATTGCTTCATTAATGTATATTTTGATTCAATACATCTCTAATTTATTAATTCAATATTTTAAACAACAAAAAACAAACCCTCTCATACTGCTTAGTTTATTTATTTCCAAACGTTCCTTAAAATTCTGGATTTCTTTGTTAAGTTTTTATTGAAAAAATTTCTGATCTGGCAGAACAATTTATAATTTCAATTAATCCAATTTTTCAAAAACAAAGTATTTTTTGAAATTATTTTCTTTTTAATGATCTAACAATCCCTACAAGAATAAATTATTTTGAAACTAAAAATATCTGAGTTGTTTAACCTTTTCATCCTAATTAAAACTCTCTAATTAATGTTGTAAGCTCTAATATTGGCAATAAATATAATAGCGTAACAAAATGTAAAATCTTTTTATATCGTCATTAATAAATGACGCGTTAAAGCTTAATTTTTATTTACAAAAACTAAAAATATATTAAAGTTTTTTAATTAATTTAACTGTAGTAAATTTTGAAGAAGAATAGAAAATGAATTGTTATATAGAAATATGCTAATGGAACAATAGTTTATCTCATTGGCGCAAACCTTTTTCTTAAGCCTCGTGACTCATATTTTAAACGTAAATTGCTTAAAATATGATTTATTATTTTCAATGCATATCATTTAGTAGCAATTATTGAAAAATTCTTGCAATAAGTTGTAACAGTTTTGGAGGATTAAATCGCTTTGTTAGTCGATTTATTTAATAACATAAGAATTGCTATTAGCAAATTATAGTGTGCTAGAAAATGCTGATCGCGAATTCTTACACAGTTATCAAAATTTTTCAAACTGCAGAAGGCCATGTTAAATAAATGAAACAGTGTCTATATTTTGTAATACATATATAACTCTATTTTTATGCTTTTGAAAATATATGATGACTGAATTTAAAATGTAGTTATTTTAATAAAAGTAGTAAAATGGAAAAAACTTCATAAAATACAAGACTGAAAAGAATGTAAATATATTTAAAAAATGTGTTAAAGCTGTAAAAATATGTAGTTATATTAATAAAATACAATAATATAGACTTCATTCAAGTTTATTCTTTAATTCTGGTTATTGTATACATTCATTATGACAAAAAGTTGCGCATTTATTACAATAGAAAAATACTCGTTAAACTAACAGACTTCTAGAATAATGAAACTAATAGACTTAAAAAAATTATCGCAGTAAAAAAAATGGGGGGATGAAGGAAGGAAGGAAAAAAAATTGTATGGAAAATGCAGAACTGGAAAATTTTCTGATTCAGAATATGAAGTTAACAGCTAGGGACTGGAGCAAAAATTTACATCTTTGTTTAAATTTGTTGTTCTAATTTGTTGTTCTAAAGGAGCATCTTCATGTTTGTATGTGGAAAAAGAAATTCGGTTCTTAAAAATAATATTCTTTATTGAACATAGAAAGAATTTTAAAAATAGTTTGTTATAAATGAACTAAATTTTTTTTCAGAAATTTAACATTAATAATTATAGATATAAAATATATAAATCACTATTTTTTTTTTCAAATTCCCCGCCGGATATTTTTATACTAAACAAAAATTTGCTTAAACTAATCAAATATCTAATAATTAACTATACAAATTAAAAACTATTATTATTCTAAATTATCATTATATATGAGATAAGTACAAAAATATAATGCTAATAATAAATAAATATAGTATTATGGTATTAAAGTACAGTATATAAATATATCATCCAGATGTGGAGATAAATATAAAAATAACCTGTATAAAAGACTAGCTGTTATATTATCGTGATATAAGGTGTATAAGTATTAATACTGTAATGACAGCGAGAACATACAAGCACACAAAATTTCAAAACTTCAGCAGATGAAAAAAAAGGAAGCAAAAAAATTGGTCACAAAAAACCATCTTTATATGCATAAAACAAATTGTATTAAATAAATGTACATAAAAAAAATTATATGGGTATTGATTTGAATTGTTAGATTAATATCCAATTTCGAAGACATAGAATGATAGTCAAACGTCGAGTATGACACAACATCCTCTACCCAGTTTTAGGATAGTTCTATACAAAATAAGAATGTACTATTCAAGAAAATAAATATTCGTTAGATCCAACATTCTTCTCATATCTTTAATTAAATCATGATTAGGATCCATGATCTTAAAACTAAGATTTTAGAAATAGTATAAAATTACCGAATAATTTTATGCTACTTAATTAAATATTCATTTAGTTTTTTATACTTCATTAATTAGATTAAATTAACTTTTGATTCTTTAAACAGAATCGCCAAATAGTCACCAAGCTAAAAATTTTAATAAGTAATTTATAAAACTTGTTGCGGATGGAACTTGAACGTTAATACAGTTTTTTTAGATAATAATTCATTAATTATATGTAATTAATTTTTAATGCTTTAAAATGAGTTTTAGCAGTTTGTAATGAAAATTGAAATGAACAGGCAGTAGCTCAATCAGTAAAATGCAAGGATTTCAGTATTTTTTCAGGGAAAGGTGAAGAATGCGAATTCAATTCTTGCAAAAATCAATAATTTTTTGATAATTTTCAAATTAAAAGTAACTAAAATAAAAATAAAAAATTGTTGACCTAAGTAGAAAGTGAATTTTTTAAAAAAACATTTTAATACTACTCGTTAGAATTACTTTTACATATTTAGGAACGATAGCATTCAATGTAAAATATTTCATATCGAATGTATTTATCAAATAGCGTGACTATAATTCGAGCATATATCCATGCAATCTAAAAATGATGTAAAGAAAGTTTAAAAGAAATAGTTAAAGGGGTTTTGAAAAAAAGACGTTAACATTTCGAAGAATTTTTTTATTAAAAATCTAATCTAAATTTTGAAGATTTGATTTTATATCATTTTTATATACATTGTTATAAAAAATTCCATCCGGTAGACGAGTGGAAAAAAGTCTGTTAGTAAAAACTGACGGCATTTTATTCTACATAAAACACAAACGAAGTGTACGTAGAAGTGTAAACAGCAGAACACAAGCAGCAAATGATAATAAATAATTGTAGCAGCACAAAACGGTTAGAAAGAGCTCGTTGGTGACACTTCGTTCAACAACTTGTTTGAGTTCAACTGACAACTACTGACTGACACTTGTACATGCACTTTCTTTTTTACAGATATCATGTCAAGGAACCAAATGTTCTAGAACAAACCTGGAACTCAAATTCTAATTGAGCTATTGTCAAGAGACTCGAACATACGAATGTTTTCGTTTTTCACACCAAAGACGCCAAACGATTGCTAAGATAGTCACTCAGATTGGGGAGTCAATGATTCAGCATTACTCTATTTGTTAAACTATCTTTTTTAACTAGACACTCAATACACTTGTAAACAATATTACTAATTTTTAATATTATACATTTCTTTCTTAGTGCATTTCCACTAGCGAAGAAGTAAATAAATCGGATCGTTGGTATCTCCAAGTCGAACTTTGAAGGATCTTCGAATGACGTCTCAAGGATTAAAGTAAATGATTACGAAATTTGAATAAACAGGATCGTTAGGTATTCTTCCTGGAAGAGGAAGAAAATCTGTTCCTTCAGAAGTCATTGAGGAGGTTGCACTTCAAGTGGAAGAGGACAAAACATCAAACTTCATGGCTAGCAGTAGGGTTCACCGTGTCGCAACAGTGTTGGATAGGTCACGTTCCACTAGGCATAGGATCCTCAGGAATATCCTACGATATTATCCATACAAAATCTCACTTGTTCATCAGCTGCATCCACAAGATTTTGACACACGATTAACGATCTCACTGCAGCTCGGTGTGAGGTCGATTCTGAATGACCTTGGAATATTTTGTGGTTCGATGAAGCGCATTTCCATTTAGATGGCTCGGTGAATACGCATAACTACCGAATTCGGGCTTCAGAACATCCCCGCTCTACCCTAGATGTTTCGTTACATTCACCGAAAGTTTCGGTATGTTGTGAATTTAATGATTCTTTTATTCTGGAGCCGTACTTCTTTGAGGAACAAACTCCATCAGGTGCAGTGACATGCACTATCACGAAAGAGCGATATGCATCGATGTTGGAGAATGTAGTTGTTCCGGCTCTACCATCAGGCCAATGTTTTGACCGAACGCTTTTTATGCAGGATGGTGCGACTCCACACACTGCAAATTATGTAAAAAATATTCTGAAAACACATTTTACAGAAGAAAGAGTAATAAGAAGCCACTTCAATAACACTTGACCTGCCCGATCCCCAGACATTAATATATGCGATTTTTGGCTTAGTATATTTGAAAGATCTTGTTGACCGTGACAACCAGAGAACGCTGCCTGATCTTAAAGCCAGTATTTTCAGCCAAGTGTTCAATATTTCAAAGCAGACCTACGCTCTACTGTTGAACATGCCATTTTCAGATTTCAGAGCGTAGCTGACAATGGTGGCCATCATATCGAACATGACTTGGATTAATTCCAAGCTAATGTGTAATTCTTATAACAAAATAGTTGATAATGTGCCCTCTAGTGGGGACATTTGGAACTATTGTTTTTAGCAAAATGTATTTCTCATCCCTTCATTAAGGCGTACCCAAGATTTTAGAATTTTCGGATGAATAGTTACGGCGATATGTAGCTCTGAATAGAGTAACTTTAATTTGGGACAGCCTGTACAATTTCGGGTAGACCCCAGAGAGCTGCCTATTTATTAATTCGGACCTTGCAGTATTCAAAAAAAATTTTGTGACCATAAAGAATAATTTAGCTTCAAAAAAAACTTAAGAAAAAATTTGACCTATATTTTATATCCCCTCTAAACCGAGAACACGTATTTTTGGAGTTACGTATGTGTATTTGTTTATTAGTGAATACGATAATTTTGATAAAAGTTGAAGTATGGGAACACCGAATTTGTAACTTCAATCAAATTTTGGATGAAATTCATTTACAGAAAGTTTCTCAATATGGGTACAAGTGAGAGCGATAGTTGCAAAACTGTAAGACCTAGTTTTATAAATTTTAATGATTATGAGAATTATTAACCGCTAAAGTGGTTTATAATTCTCTCTCTCTTAAATTTAACACCTAAAGAGTATATATGTATTGAATTTTGAACTAAATCTGTTAAGAATTTAATGATTTTATCGGTCAGAACTTTCGCATGCATATACACGCAACTCAAAATGCATGGACTTGTAAAAATAAAATATATTATACTGTTTTAGCATCTGAAAAGTAGGTTTCTAACAAATTTGAATAAAATCTGTAAAAGAGCTGACCATATATCACTCTATATTTTCACATGCATACAAACGTGATAACTAAATGATACAACATTTTAAATAATGAAATTTAGTTTGTAATACTGTAATTAAAATAGTTTTATGTCAAATTTTTTTTTCAATCAGTTCAAAATGCATATTCTGTTTTCTTTTTTATTGTATGAAATTCGCAGTTCTCAAGTGGATAGTTAAAAAATAAATTAATGAATTTATTTTTTAAAACATTATTCAACTTCATTATTAAAAATTTAAATTATTTAAATTTATTATTTTTAATTATTTATTTAAATTAATTAATGAATATTAGTGGCTTTTAAAACCTTGTTCAAGATCTACAATGTATGGAAGAGTATGGGAAGATAACAATTTTACAAGAGAATATATAAGAAAAATTCGTGGAAACAACTCATTTGATTTGTTTGAATTTAATATAATCAAAAAATTGGGGTAATTTTCATATAATGTTTACCTAAATTGTCATTACTGTACCATTATTAATTTGCGAAGATTATTGTGAATACTTTTAAAGAAACAATAGAGAAAGTTTTCGACAGTCGGATTTATTTTCAAATTGCATCTTTATGTTTATACATAAGGTAAAAAAAGCGATATATATAGTTGTTTTGTTTTTTTTTATTTCATTTGAGATTTAACAAATGTTTAAAAATTAATCACTATCACTGGAATGCGCAGCATTCATAACTTCCTACTACTTCGTTTAAAAACAAGTTCTAACACACAAAAGAAATTTTCCGGAAGACGAAATACACTCAGAAGTGTTGTTGTTGCTACCTTTCTTTTTCTCACCATCTAATTTCCCAAGCGTCTGCGCAGCTTCCCGGTTTTTGTAAGGTTTTTTTTATGTTTTGCTGGTTCTCGGCCTGTTGCTATCAGTCCCTCAACAATAGATTTCCTAAATCAATAGGTACAAAAGATTCATTTCTCTAGAAATCGATTACTCAAGTGGCAGATGAAAAATTTTGTTGAAAGCAGAACTATTGTCTTAAGGTCTTTCATTTCTTGTTAATTGTTAAATAGTATATAGCTCATTGATGGCAACGAGGTTATATCTTAATTTATTATTTTTTGAACAAAATTACAATATCTTTGGCAGATCTGTGTTTAACTTGATCGAATAAAGATAGTATTAGAAAGTTGCATTTTGTTGTACTTTTTGCTGTTTTTGACATACTATGGGCAAACAAAAGTACTCAGGTGAAGGACTGGCGAGGACGTGAGTATATAAAAGGTTTGATTAACGTTAGCGCTCATTAAGGGGATTAACTCGCAAACAATTCTTCAACATGCTGACGGATATAAGTGCAGTAAGTTTTTTTTATAATTGTAATAATTCGTTTGTCAGTTTTGATTATAATATAGTGAGTAATGTTACAACATTGACTAATTCGAAAGTTCTTGAGTTTCGAATTTTTTGAAATGCAATCAGTAATTCATATTTACTACTGTTAATTTCTAAATCAAAATTAATTATAGTTAAAAATTGTTTAAATTATTTAATTATGAGGATTAAAACTTTCAAATCTACCCGAGATATCTCATCGTTCAGATACTTCCATTGATATTTGATATTTGTCTTTTCATGGAATTTTCATCTAATTCATCCCTAGCGATGAACATGTTAAGATTCAAAAAATAATTATTTAAACGGTACCAATTTAATTGGAAGTATCTGAAAGACGATATATCTCATCAATAGAGTTGAAAATATAAATTAAATACATCTATATTTTCTATATTCTATAAATATAAGAGAATAAATTTTAAAGTCATATATATCACTAGAAGTCGGATTACAATGCTTGCATAACATATTCAATTTTTAAAAAATCAAATATCTCATTTTAAAAAATATATTTAAATAAGAATTGCCTTGCATTGCGCTTTAGATAAGAGTTGCCTTTTCATTTTTAAGTTTTAATTCACAGTTGTTGTATTCAAATGTTATGTGTATTTGTTTACTAAAATGAGCAGATCGTTTTTGAATCTATTACAATTTTAATTAATTTAGATTTATTAAAATTTTTAAAAAATGTTTTTCAAGGTGGAAAAGGGATTTTTTTTTTCTGGAAAGAAGTATAAATTTTATTAATGATGATAATCAGTTTTTAGTTATTGCAAACAATTAGTCGAACCAATATTGAAAGTGAAGTAAAAAACTTCTTTAGAATCCACTGAATAGTTTATAAAAACTCAAATATTAACCAATATTAACTAATAATTAACTATATAATTACAACAAAATTAAAAACCTATTTGTATATATTTCAGTCTTTTTTTAATTAAGAAAACAGGTCACATTAAATTTTATTTTTGAACAGAACAAAAAGCAGTTTTGGCTGAAATCGGCGAGCCAGAAGTTTTAATTATAACTTTAACAAGAAATACTTGTCAATTCTTTAAAAATAATTATTAACGTTTCAAGATTTAAAAAAAAAAAAATCTGAAACTTATTTAACATTGCTCAGACCCGAAAAGGAAGATTGTTAAGTTTGTAACGAAATAAGACAAGAACTGGATAAATTTTTTTTCTGAAACAGTATTGGTTTAAATAATTGTTCCAAGATATAAATAATTTGCCATCCTTTTATGCGCAGTTATTTCAATCGTTGCTATTGAACGATTTTTACGATTATTGAAGTGTACGTTTTATTCGGATCTGATTCACATACTGTCCTATTTAAAGAAAGTTTTCTAAAATTATATTTTCACTATCTTATTTTTGCATGCAACTTTTGTGGATGTTTAATCAACACCTCTTAATGTATTCTGGTTTATACTGATGCAATTGAAAGATTAATTTAAATAATTTACTTAGTTTTTTTATGTCACTCAAAAGGTTAAATTGTAAGTAATGGCTGCTAATGGCTATTACCATTAGTGGGCTTATTCATTTTATGCTGGTTGTGGAAAACGTTAATGAGTTGGGGTCTGTTGATATATAATATTCTCCCTTCAGTAAGAATTTATTACAAATATTTTCTTTCTTGAATAGTTTTGCTTTGTATTTGGTAATAACATTGCCGTGGAAACACGAATTCCAGCATTTTTGGGATTTAATTTTGTCATTCACGAGTTTTTATGTAATAATTCTTCACTGTTTTTTATATTTCAAAACTCTTTTGTATAAATTTATTCATTTTATTGATTTAATTATACTTTACTTTACTCCTCGATATTTATGTTTGCTAGAGTATTTTTTTATTTAAGTATTTTGACAATGTGGATGAGATTTTCTATAACAATATTCATTAATTAATCTTTGACAATCATGTCCAAGAAATTTTAAATAAATTAGTAGTCCATCTAGACGGCCATTCTTCTAGATTATATATAAAAGCAAAAATTTACAAGGTAAAAGGGGCATTTGCCGCACAATTTTTTTCTATGAAACGATCTGCTACATATCATTTATTTTAAACTTTATATACAAAAAAAATATTGCCTGAATAGAATATACAACGTTTGTATAGTAGCTATAAAAAGTAACTAAAATATTCCTCATTACTTTTTGTAGTTGTTCATGATGAATTTAAGTTCTATCAGAAAATTCATTTAAAATTAATACTTTAAAAATTTTCATTGCGTTGGTCATCAAAACTATAAAAAGAATTTTAAGAAGAATCGAAATAAGTTTCTAATTCCCTTATTTTCAGACAATCATTCTTCTAAGTGCTTTCGTATACTCAGTGCAATGTTTAGGTGCACCAAGTGGGCCTTCAAATAACATAGGCGAATATGGGACACAAAATGTAAGTTTATATTTTATAATTATTATTTCATGTACTTTATAATTTTTCAAAGAGTATTATTTCTTTCCTCTAATTATAAAATTGTTTTCAAGGAAATAATCACTAAAATTAAAAGCTAACATACAAAGAAAAGAATGTTTTGCCGCTTAATAGATCTTATCAAAGTTTTTACTATAAACTCAAAAGCCGTCTGTGGTATCTTTCGATTATTGAAAAGCTAAAAAAGAATAATTAAGAAAGAGTGAAGATAAATTTTCTATATGAAGACTTCTTAATATTTCCAATTCACTTGAATAATGAATTCAGATAAATAATAATATTTTCAGATTTATTTTAGTTCTAAAAAAATGTCTACATGTTTGTCTGTAGACATGTTTGTCGGTCTACATGTTTGTAAATGTCTACATGCACCTAAAAATGTCTACATTAGTAAAAATGTCTAGATATTTTTTTAATAAAACTATGAAATTAACAAATGGAGCATAAATTAATGGCGAATCAAAAATAATTTAATTGTATTTTGAATTATATTGATTGCAACCATCTAATGAAAATATGAAAAGAGCTTTAATGTATTGTAAGCAATATATATATATATATATATATATATATATATATATATATATATATATATATATATACAGAGAGAGAGAGAGAGAGAGAGAGAGAGATTGTTACATATTTGATTGTAGTAACAATCAAATCGTAATAAAATATTTCTAAAAATCTACCCATGTTAAATTCAAG
>JAPMOQ010049481.1:1474319-1520972 GCA_026543055.1 Argiope trifasciata
ATATATATAAAGAATGGTTCAATTCCTTTTTAAAGTAATAGTAAAAAAAAAAGGTCATAAGCCTTAATTCTTCATATTTTGATAATTTAAGTTTATATTATATTATATCATATATATATATTATTCTGGTTCAGCAAGGATATTGCTTACATTTAATGTCCATTAAATTGTTTAAATAAAACCTCATGTTTATTATCCATCAAGCTATCAAAAAATACAGCCATATTTCTTAAAATGTCTTTCATTTCATGTCTTTTATACTCATTCTATCCATGGACATTTCCAGTGGAGGTCAATTCCATTACATTATAAAGATAAAGATAGATAAAAAGAAATGATAAAAATTTACGATACATTAAAAATAAAAAAATATACGATTCATCTAATCTTTGTGGTATTGCAACTCCAACTTAATCCAATAAAAGAATTCTTCTTTAGCTTTCAGGAATGAAAGAAAACAATGCGATTTGATATTTAATGAAACAATGAAAACGATTTGAATTTCAGAGCAACAATGCAGTTTATTAATAAAAATTAAATAAAAAATATTTCTAAACAATGGTCGAAATTTAGGAAATTGGCATCATTAAAAGTGTAGTATCTTAAAATTTGAAACAGTGGGACATATATAATAATGTTTTCGGAACCTACCATGGGGAAAACGCTAAAATATCACTTAATATTTAACTAACAAAATCCTAATTAAAATTTCAAAGAAAACGCTCGAAGATGAGCATTCTTTGCACACATATATTTATGGCGAATTTGGTAATTACAGATCAAACAATATGGCTACATATAGAATACTAATACATATATTTTGTAAAATCCTATTTTAGCCCACCTCTGGCGACTTTTTCAAAATCTCGCAAAATCGAAAGTATTTGAATTAAAAGGTTAAGAAAAAAAGAATTCTTACCTTTCGCCAAAAAATTCTTATTATTCGCCAAAGGTGAGCTAAAATAAGATCGACCCCATATATTCACCTTTATTGTTATATACACAGAGAGAGAGAAATGTTTGGAATATTTCACTTATAAAATGATGTGCCTCATTTTTAGCGATATAAAACTGTTATTTTCAAACATTTTTTAATCATGGTACTACAAAAATAATAATCAAAAGTAGTTACAATTTCAAGCATTCAACATTTATATTATAAACAAATGATATATTTCCATATATATCATATGACTAAAGCTCATAGTAATTTAATATAATATAAAACGATACATTTCAAACTAAAAGAAAAATGCTTGGCTTAAGTATTTATTATTGCATATTCTTTGGATGGTTACAGAAGCATGGTGTTAAGTTTTCTTTTACCAGCCATGGTGGTACTATAAAAATAAAATATTAGAACATTTATTTTACTCTAAATCAAAATTGATGAAAAGGTTCCACTTTCTTATCATGTATTTGGAGGGGGAGGGCTAGTAATAAATCAAACCACCATTTACTCGGGTTCTGCCACTGGATAACAAAATAGTCTGAATAGCAAAAATATTCAAAACAGATTGAAGCATTAGGAAGTTGACAGCTTTCTTTCATATATCCCCTCCTTCATAATGAACAATCATGTGTACTTGAAGACTGTCTTTACGAGCAAAACTTCTGCTGCAGAGTTCACATCTGTGTGGCTTTTCACCAGTATGTCGTAACACATGCCTATCCATAGAAGATTTTTTACCAGAAGTGTAACCACAGAAGCTGCAGCAATGAAGTTTCCCTTTTGCTCCTAAGGAATAATATAAAAGTTGTAAATGTAAAATTATAAATAAATAGAATAGAATAGGCAAAATGCAAAAAAATGCTGAAAAATGCATTAAGTTACCCTTAAAGGAATAGTTAAAGTACTGCATAATAAATCACTAGACAAATTATCGACAACGTTACAAAACAAATGTAGTAAATATTATTTCACTAAGTTGGTTATTCATGTGCAGATAGAAAATATTATGTACATAAAATTGAGAAAATTTTCACATCACAACATTTGAAATAATCTTTGTTAGGTGTAACACTGTAAATACATAAATATAAAAATGGTAATGAAAAAAATGCAAAATCCCTTATTAATATGAAATAAATGTTAATAATGACGAGTTATAAAATGTATACTTATCTCTAAATGAATAAATGAATGTATAAAATATCTACATGTCAGAATTATTTTTTCTTGCCATCTCAACCTCATTAAAAAGAAATGATAGTAAAACTATTATGGTTTTCACACAGAAAATATTTAGAAATAATATGCTGCATACACTTTTCATCAAATGCAATTTATAATCAATATCATAATATGCCAAAATCTTTTGGCATTTGATAGTTACTATTGGTTTCTTGTCAAACTCGACAAAATTGCACCAAATTTCCAAAAACTGGGCAAAAGCTCATCATTTTGGATGATAGTAAGATATTGTTACAAACAGCTTTGAAGATCGGGAAATAAAATTTGCAAGTTTATATATATGGAGAGAAATGCCACCAAAAATTAAATTTTGGTAAAATTTGGAATAATGGTAGTAGAACATTAATCTTAAATTGAGTCAAATATACATTCACTATATTCTTATTTTTAAATATCCATATATTGAAATAATAATCCAACCATTATAAAAATTATAACAAGAAAAAGTAAGTGTATTAAAGAAAGGTTATCATTTCAATAAACACGGGGATGGTTGAATCTACTAGTCATTTTTATTAATTATTCACTTACAGTTATGAAATTTTTTATGCAAATATATCAAAATATAAATACGTCAAATTTCTTTTTAAAAGTGTTTTAATAAAATATAATTTTTTTTAAAAATTAAGAGATTTTTTTTTTATTTCAAAAGATTTCAGGGGACTCAATTTTTAATTTTTTCTTTTATTTTTTCCTTATTGCCCAATATAAATTTATTTGGAATTAAACTGTGTAAGATTTTGTAATACCAATTAAATACCAATTCTTCCAGACTTTTTTTTTCTCTCACTTATAGAATTTTCATCAGATTTCAAATTTTTTGGACCTAAAGTTGACTTTTAATTATCTGAAAAAAACTCGAAAAATAAAATGAATACTTTATATTCTTTCAATGTTTAATCGAAATATTCACAATCAAATCTATTTAATTTCTTGAAAACTTAAGACACCTGAGACATTTCAAAGATATTTCAATCTAATTACAATGTCATTTAGAGGAGAATAGTTAAAGTGCATTTTTCTTTTCTATGGCTTTAAAATATTCATTCTATTGGACAATACACCTCATAACATTATTTTGACAGAATAAAAACATATATTTAGGTGAAGAAATGATAAAAATAAAGTTTTATGTTTCGGTCCATTTTTGTTTGTTTCAAAGTCCACTGTCCCCTTAACCATAAAAATTGTTTCTGTAACATTATCACAAATATTCATACACTAGAAAAAATTGTGTCATTTCAAATATTGTTAGCGTCTCAGGTGCAAATATAAGAGCTAAAAAGCATACAGAACTGACCGAAAATTCGTAAGGCAATAAAGATGCAATTGTTAATTTATATTAGTATGAAGATTTGATAGAAGCATCTATTCTATAAATATGACAGTTGTTTTAAAAGACTAAATTACAGAGCTATTCGCATATACCAGCATGCAAAGTAATAATTAGAACAAAGAACGAATAGTCATAAAAATATATCAATCTGCCTTTCATCGTTTCTGAGTAAGTAAGATGAAGAGAATTAAATAAACAGTTTGCACGCATATATTGAAATCCAATAGCTTTATTAATATGAAATCAGTCAATTTCGAATTAATTAAATATAACAAATAAACACAGAAGGCGCCTTATTTACAAAAATAAATAAATAAAACAGATATTTATAATAATGATGATAACAATTCAACTTCATCTGACAAGATATTACAGTTTAATTTAATCATTTTTTATCTAACAGAATATCATTTTTTTTCCATCTTTTACTTTATGAAATCCTCTCGGTATGCCTATCCCGGAATGTACTAAAGAGATGTGTTCATCAAAGCCCATAATTTTGAAAATGTACAATCATGTGAGTCTTCAAAACATCTTTTCGTTTAAAATCTCTTCCACATACATGACATTTAAATGGTCGTTTGTCATCATGTCGCATCATATGACTATTGAGATGAGCTTTTTGAATAAATTCTTGGCCGCAAATAGAGCAGCTAAAGGGTCTCTCTCCAGTGTGAATCAACAAATGCCTTTTCATATGACTCTGCCAAGGTGAGACAAAGTTACATTCAGAGCACTGATAAAATTTAGAAGCTTCTCTAATGTCTTTAGGAGTTGCATTAAGATCTGTAAAAAAATTGAGAAAAGTTACGTAATCATTCCATTATTATCTGTACAACATTTCATAAAAATATGTTCGGTATTACTGCATTAAATTCCTTTTTATTACATAGTACAAACACTTTTATAATTATCACACTTTCGCATCTTTTCAACATCATCACCTGCAGTTTGAAGGGGGGAAAAGCATCAGAAGCATGTACATTGTTCATATAAATGTATAAAATTGTTATGAACATATTTTATTTAATAGTTTATATGACCTTATAACCAATCATACAGTTTTCACAGCAATAAAATAAATTATATAATTTAATCAATCAAAAAGAATTTACATGCTACTGAATCTGTCATAGGTTAAAAGCTCTGGGATTTTCTTATAAGGTTTCACATCAAATTAATAGAATAATATTTCTGCTGTGTTCAAGCCCATAATTTTTGTAAAATTAAAACAATAAATTTATGAAAAAATCAAAACATATTTCAAGAATACGAATTCAATTAGCAAGTTTAATAAATTTTATTGCTGAGAATTTAAATTTTTCAACAGACTTTAACTGCAACTACATAATTTGAGCATCACAATATAGAACAATTTTTTTGAAAATCTATAAAAATAATAAGTAAAAAAATAGGAAAAGTAACATTTAAAAACCTAATGTCCTAAACAATTATACAAATTATAAAAAAGTACTGAAAAAATGGCATTTAATATTCTGCATTTGCTATCATTTATATAACGAATTGAGTTTAAAGGAATTTGAAAAATATGCTTTAAATTATTTAAAAAATTTAAGTTTTTGAAAAATGTACATAAAAATTATAAACAATACAAAGTACTCTTCTTAATGTGATCAGTAAAATAGATCTTGATGAAATTGTTGGAATGAATTTTTTTTTTTTAAAGTTTTTTGCACATATCAATAAAAAATGAAAGTATAGTATATTGTATTTCTTCTGGACATGCTAGAAGAAATTCATAACTTAGAAACAATAGCTCGCTCAGATTTAACATCACAGCAAGCATTGAGGAGTTTTCTGAAAATATTGCACTTACATAAAATACAAGACAATGGAAAACTTTTGGCTTAATCGTGTACCATTAGAAAAATTTAGGTTTAATTAAATGTCACAGGCACCATTAAATAGGATTTTAGTTATAATTAATATGCATCTTTAATGATTAATCACTGGAATATGGTTATGCTAATTAATAGATATGGCGTCTTTGGCAATTTTTCGACACATAATCGCTGCATATGGTTAATACAACAATATAGTCAAAGTAAATGGCCTTAAAAAAACCAAAAATATTTTCAGTAATACTCATGAAAGCAGATAAAATTGTTGTTCTAAGAAATTGACGAATTAAATTGCATAAACAATAAGCATTAGAACAGACATGATTACACTTTTTTCCCCTTAAATCCCCGAGTTTAGACACATATTCATAGCTACATTCAATCTTGCTTCAATTACACAATAATACAGGATTATATTTTAGTTAAGACAGCAATAGTTCTGATTACCTATCAGATAAATAATTTTGAATAACTAATAAAAAATATAGTAGTATAAATTAAATCAAATGTATAAAATTAGTTAAAAAATATCAAATTGTTTCCTTTCTTTAAGTTCACATTTTTTAAGCATATATATCACGCTTACTATGTGTTAAAATAACAAAACAGAAATACTTAGTTTTTAAATAATATATCCAAATACAAAATTTTATTATTAGGAATCAAATAAACCAAACTTGTTACTTTATATTTGTAAATGAGTATAATTTGAATCTGTTTCTTTATATTTGCTTATTTAATAACCATTTAAATAAAGTGATAAACTTATTTTTTACATAAAATTTAATTTTATATTAAATATTAGTCAAACTTATGTTGGAATTTTAATTGAATTATCTTTTAGCATGCTATTATTTAAAATAATTCAAGATTAAAAAAACTGGCTAAGTAATATATATATATATATATATATATATAAATTCTATCTTTTTTTAATTTAAAGAAAGTAGAACTTAAAGAATGTATTAAATATTATTAAGTATTAAAAATATTCTAAAACAACTCAATGATAACAGCCTGAAATAGCATTAAATATCCACAATTTGTGACATATGATTCAATAATAGCTTTCGAAATTATCTTTATCTAAAAGAATAAATATGGAAATCTTTTTTTTTTTTTTTTTTTTTTTTTTTGCAGAACTAATTAAAGAAATAAGAAAATAATAATGCACTTTCCTTGAATATAGAAATTATTATAAATTTGCAATATTAATAAAATTTCTGAGTTGAATGATTTTGACAGTATTTATTAAACTGTTATAGATTTTTATAAATTGCCAACTGTAAATTTAGTGTATAATAATAAAATAAAATAAACAAGATGATAAAAGCAATTTAATGAAAACATATCTTTATTAAAAATTAATTACAGTATATTAATTTAGAATAATGATAATTTCTTCAACATAAGTATTTTTTATAACTAAAACTAATGCAATAAATTTGTTTTATAAAATATATATTAATACACTATAGTTACACCACTCTACATAAGCAATAAAACTTTTAAAATGCAAAAAAATAATATCTTAAATTTTGATATGCATAATCATAAGAAAATTTCAGATATTCTATCACTGCATGTTATTTCCATGCAAATGCAAACCAAAAAGTAACAAATTTTTTAAAAATATTTTTTTAATAAAAAACACATTGTATGTTCTAATATTTAACCATTAAAAATTTCATCAATACATTTTTAAAAATATTCAATATAAAATTTGAAATAACATACCTGCTCTCATATTATTGAATAAAATGTTTTCTATGTAATATTATACTATACTGTGCACACTACTTGATATCTTTCATTACGTTTGTACAATAGAGCACTGAGATATGCAAAAATACAATATATTAATTTTGCAAATGCACAATCAAGTGAGCTTTTAAGTGATGATTCAGTTTAAATGCTTTCCCACAAGTGGGACATACATAAGGACGAATATCAGAATGTATCACCATGTGATGTTTCAATGTAGTTGAATGGGCAAAATCTTGACCACAAACAGAGCAGATAAAAGGACGTTCTCCAGTATGTATTACAATGTGCTGTTTTAAGTGACTTCTCCAAGGTGACAAGTATTCACATTTTTGGCACTGATAAAGTTTGGTAGTTCCTTCCATGCCCTTGTAATCTGTTAGAAAATTAATAATGCTAAAGTTCTGGAAAACATTAAAATATTCTAAAAATTTTAAAATGTAAATAATTGTGTAATATAAATACAAAATGACATTATCTCTCTCTATATAAAAAGAAGGTTCAACTTATTCTTTAAAAGAAATACAGATGTTATCACAACAGTAATTTTACTCTTGCTTGGGACAAATATTAAAGTAGTAATCATTAAGGTAAATTATAAACAGTAATCACTAACAGTCTAATAAGTTATCTTTAGTTTTACTTCCTTTTTTTATTATTCCCCAATACTACATATACACATAATTTATATGCTAATGAGAATAAAGAAAAGTAATGAATTCAGGGTTGGAGAAAATTGGAAATATTATTATTTTTGTGCTTGCTCATTTTTTTTTTAAACCTCTGAGATAAATCGTCAAAAATACTAATTGATCAATTTTAGCATAATTTAAAATTCGCCAAATAGATCTATTATCCTGGTGGTTTTGATGTAATGTAAAAATTACCTATAAAACCCATAAGTCACATAAAATGTACAAATATCTATATTCATTTGCGTATGTAAATACTATTAATTTTATATACATACTACTAATTCATTTTTTAATTATTTTAAAACGGGAGAAAAAAAATCACTTTTATGTTTTTTCACCAACCTTCCTGATGCAAATAGTATTTTATTTTTCTCCTATCTTGTATAATAATGGTTCATGTTCACAAAATCTATTTTAAATAAAGTGATCTTGAAGCTAAACAACATACAAATGTAATACCAAACAAGAGTGTGCGAGTTCGTATATGTATATTGTATACATATATATATAGAGAGAGAGAGAGATGCAAATAGTATTTTAGTTTTTTTCTATCTTGTATAATAATTGTTCATGCTTACAAAATCTATTTTAAATGCTAAACAACATACAAATATAATACCAAACTATATATATATATATATATATATATACACACACAACACAATTGTTAATTTCATCCTTTTGATAATATTATATAAATAAAAGAACTTGAATCCTAATAAAAATAATCATGCCAAAATTAAATTGATCTTTGAGATGAACTTATCTTATTCTCTCTGAACAAATACAAAATTTAATAATCTACTTTTTTTTCAACGAAATCTCAAGAGCTACATTTCCAGCTAATGAAAAAAAAATTTTGAATAACAGATATATCCCTTAAAAAAAACTAGTTGCATACCATATGTATAACAGATGTTTTCTTTCTTCTACTATCTATATTGCATTCGATAAGCATGACATCTATTATATATATATATGAAAAAAACAACTTTTTATGATTTTAATAACATTTTTCCATTTAAAAAAATTTAATAAGCAAACGATTTTACTATGTTAAGAATATAAGTGATACATATTGTATAACACTGGGTTAAAATAGAGTGCCAATCCGATATAATAAAAATAAATAGAATAAAGAAACTTAAGAACCAAAAATATAATATTCAAACACATCACACTATTACTTAGAAAAAGATATGAATTTGAGATCCACAATGGTCACTTTTTTGTTGTTGCTGTTCTTTTTAAAATGAAATTAACGAATTAAAAGTAGCTTATTATAATTTTTTTATTTGATAAATATATCTATTTATTTGAAATTTTATCTGAAATCCATTTCTTAACTTGACAGAAAAATAGCTATCAAATATTTTTCATCAACAACCAAATCAGAAATTGACTTTATAAAAAATCTTAACATAGGCATAACTCAAATATTTCAAGCACATTTTTTGCATAAATAGTACATAAATTTTTGGATAAAATTGTTGCTCTGTGTGCATAAAACATAATTATTCAGTATTATATATATATAGATATATACACAATATTGAATATTTTTGGAGGAAAAAATAGAAAAATATTTAGTTAATACAATAAATGATAATGAGAAAGAAAAGAAAAACTTTTTTTAGACATAGCTCAGTTTCAAGCCATTTTCCAAATATAATAGGAAATTGCATGTATATAATATTCACTACATTCATACTGAAATATTTCGCAGAAAAAAAAAATGTTACTATCACAATTAAGAAATAACATGTTTTAATCATAAATACGATAAAATAATAAATTGATTGGATTTTTAAAGCTTAATTTCAAGCTCAAATATACATATTACAATTCAAAGGAAATAAAGAATGAAAAATATTAGTTATTAAAGTATATAAATTTAGAAACTCATACTTAAGGAAGATCAATTATTATTTTTATGTATGTAATTTAAAGAATAAAATTAGATAATGGTAAACAGTAAATTTTAAACAAAAGCTTCTGCTAAAATAATAAATAAAAAGACTTTTTGCTCAAAATACTTGTTTATTAAAAACTTTAAATTACATTAAGTAATGATGTACAACAGTAATAACAGGTAATAAAAAATCAATCAACACTATCATAAGTATAAAGTATTTAAACGAAATTATTTGTTTAATGTGCTACTGATTATGAATAACTTAATATTTTAGCAAGTGTGTAAAGTAAAAGTACATAATTACAATTTACTTTGAAATAATTCAAAGATAAAAATAAAATATTATTTTCAAAATAAAGATTTTATTTTTTATGTTTGCAAGCTGATTTTTTGATATTTTTTAAAAACAAAATGACAAAAAATTTAAAAATATAAAGTTGCATTCCCAAATTTCAAGCCTGTTGTGAAAATAATAAAACTCCCTAATCAAAATAATCAAATGAAGTAATTAAAAAAACTAAATAATAAATAATAGTAATAAAGTAATAACAACTGATGGAAAGCTACAGACATTCCACAAAATGCAAGTGATGGTTAATATTTATAAAAATGTTCAATTTAATAAAAGTTATAGTATCATAGTAAAAAAATGCTTTATTGTAAACATATAAATAAAATGAATTTAAATAATGTGATTATCAAAAGGAATTAATTTCTGAAATGTATAATCAGGTGAGTTTTCAAAGTTCCTTTTAATTTAAACAGCTTCCCACAAATATGGCATCTGTGAGGTCGTTCATCAGAGTGTACTTTCATGTGTGATACAAGGTAATCTTTCCGAGCAAAGTTTTGACCACAAGTGGGACAACTAAAGGGGCGCTCACCAGTGTGAGTCAAAATGTGGTGTTTAACATTAGTCAAAACTGGGGATGAGTAATCACAAAAGGAGCATTTATGGACTTTAATACTTTCTTTCTTGTGTCTAAAATAATCTTCTATGTCTGGAATAAAAGAAAAAGAACAAATCATTAACAGTAGCAAGAATGAAAGAAAAGAAAATGGAACAATCAAAAACATTAATGCCAAAAACAATTACAATGGTAAATGCCAAAAGTAATTACAGTACATAATAGTATATTTCAATAAAAAGATTTTAATAAAACGATCTTGCAAAGGTCATTTAAATAGTAATAAAAATAATAATAATGTAAAAATAAAAACAAAAGTCAAAAGTGCAGGAAGTTAAATCATTACTACAATACTTAAATACATACAATATTCCCAATAATCTCTGGTTGCAACCAAAATTTGTCCATCTTCTGGAATCCAAAAAGCCATGATAAAGAAAGTAAAACAAATGGATCCTTTAGATTATAAACCATTTATTCTAAAACATTAGATCACAAACATGGTAAGAAAAAACACAATTTATCCATTAAGATGCAAATAAACATTTTTGTAATGGACATTTATAAAACAATTTCCAATATAGACTTTTACAACAGCAAAATTTAATCTTCTATATATGTAATAGTTTTCAAAAACCTCTTATACTTGGGAAACATTTTAATAGCATGTCATACTTGGTACAGCAAGCCTGCTAAAATACCTTTTACTTTTTTTCACCTCTCCCACTTTTGAGATAGAATGCTTCCGACAACAATGCAACATAACCATCAGACATATAACAAATATTAAAACAGTTCTTTGTTGCTTCTTCAAAAAAAAGGTTACAAATATAATAGTTTAAATGATACTTTCTAACATACACATTCCAATGATTCTCCAGACTAATTCTAATAAAAGTTTATATCAAATTTAATCAATATATATTTTAATGGCATAAAAATCTTAACAAAAAACATAGAATTTTATAATTTATTTTGGTTGTATTTCAAAACAATATCAAAAAGGAAAATAATACTTGACAAGGAAATACTGAACAATTCTAGTGCAATAAAACACATTCATTCTTAAAAGTAGCTTACAGATATAAATCTTTTTTTACCAAATTTTATAAGGATAAAAAGTAACAGATTGTTAAAAAGACTTCACATTATCTATTTTCTTTAGTAGATACAATACTACAAGATTTCAGTGACAGAGATTCAAAATAATATTATATGTCATCATTCATTCTTTAAAGGACATTTTACACAGATTGGAAATAAAATTGAATTATATAATAATAATCTTTTGAGAAATATACACATTTAATGTATTAATTTCATATATCATTTGTATGTATTTACAAAAAAAAAAAGATTTTTCAAAGATACAAAATCAAAGAATCATTAAAAGTAATCAAATTAGAACTACACAGAATTGTTTTTAAAAAAATATTTCTATATAGTTCAACAAATTTTAATCACATACAAAGCGGTAAAATGTCCAAATTATAATAATATTATCGCAGCACTAACTTATCACTCATTCTAAAAATTGAAAAAGGAAATTCTGCCTTCCTCTACTTGGGAGTTCTCCACATAAAAATACTCCAAGGATTTTTTTAAAAACTCTTTTATCTACATTTACAGGTTGCAACTCAAATCTGAAAGGGAAAAAATCCCCCGTTTTTCCCTGTATGATATGAGAAAATGCACAAATAGCACTCATGTGCTAATTATAATGGAATATGGTTTGATGGAGTGGAAAAACAAGGAAAGGAAAAATAAATTTAACTCTATTTGAAATAATAGTATATTTTTAAAAAAAGTTTTTATATTCACATACAGGAGAATGGAATGTATCTTTATTAATTACCTATACTTTAGCAAAACAAAATTCATATATTAATGGGATGGATATATTATCTCTGTTGCTCTTTAACTATAAATCCCATAAATTAAGGACTTGGGTGAACTAAAATATAAAACATTTTTGTTATCATGATTTAAATCATTTAATGAATACCTAAAAAATATTACAAAGAAAGATTGTTTATTATCATTCATTCATTTTTGACAATTCATGAAATAGTGAATCAATTTTTACAAATTTTTCAATCATCAGTTTTATGGAGTTAATAAGTAGCAAATAGAGTACGACATTTGCTGTGGCCCAACGACATTTTAGCTATTTCACTTTCAGTAAATATAAGTGAAAATACTTCCAATATATCATTGAATGCCTTAAAGGTTGAACGTGATGCAACAAGTTTGGTACAACTTTGATATACACCCCCAAAAATTATGCGCCAAATCTGGCACTCCCAACGGACTATTTAGGGTTGCTGTTTCTTATTTTGGTGTTGCCAATTTAGGTTTTTTCAGCTTTCCGGTTTTTTAAATTGTGTATAATCTGTTATTCAGTGACATTTATTTGTATTTTTTATGTATTCATTGTATTATTTATTCATTTTTTATGTATTCATTGTATTATTATGTATTCATTGTATTATCTTGGCGTGAAAAAAGAGGCGCCAAAAACAAATACTTTGCTTGGCGAGAAAAAAAGTCGCCAAATTTCCGATTTGGGGGTGTATATTAAAGTAGTTCCACAAGTTTTAATATCCATAAAAATTTAGCTTTAATTGAGCATAAACTAAAAAGTTCGTTTATACTCAACGTTTCGTATTTAACATGTCATCTTTTCATGTATTCCTCTTAAGTCCCCTTACGTTACAGATGTGGTCGTTAATCTGTCATCTGGCTCATTGTAGGATCACTCTTTCCTATGGAAGTCGATCAGGAACTTCCCGCAAACTGTCGGTAAAATTAACGGAATCAAAGAACGAAAGAGGTGAACGAGAGCAAAATGTGCCGCATTCAAAGCGCGAACGGGACTTAAGATACCAAGTCCAACATCCATGATGACTCTGTTGAACTAGCACGCAGTCTTTTATGCTTTTCTCTTTTATCACGACTTGTAATTCTCTGCAATATTATTTAGGCTTATCATACCTTACAAAGCGAACAATACGAAATAAATTTATTTTGCGGAACTTCCCGAGCCTATTCACGAAATCTTATTAAATATGTATTTTGAGCAGCTCATTATTTAAAAAAAATTCTCTAATCCACTTTAAATAAGCTCACAATTTCTCAAATAATAAACTGTGATGATATCTTAGTAAGCTAATAAAAACCAAATGGACATTGGTGATCACTTTTTGTTTAGTGGATATGTTACACGGCAGCAAATCGTAAGGTCGCGAGTTCGATTCTTGGCGGAATTCAATCTCTGCGACACCACAATCCAAATCTCCACATAACCATTAAAAAAAAACTCAAGTACGGTAAATTTAAAACCACAGTGCCGTTGTTATTCCTATCAGAAAAATGTCTACTATTCTTTCATGCCGCCACAAAAGTCTCACGCATACTCATTAGCTGCAATTCGAGATTCTTATGGAAAAGAACTGTATCGCAGATCGAAACTGAACTGATTTACACAGAATAAAAGGGGAAAGAGAGAGTAAAAAAATAGTGAGTTTCTGCATTACACAATAGGGAATTAAATTGTTTCGTTTTGGGAAGTTATGACTACAACCTTTTTCTTTTTGCAATCTTTAGAGATCGAAATATTTTAGAATGGAAAAGAATTATTAAGAAACTTAACATTCCATCTTCCCAGTTTTCATGAAAATTTTCAAATTTACCAGCATTTCCTCTCTTTCTTCAGAAGATTTTGAGATTTTCTGAGTTTCGACAGTTTTTCAAGTTTTCCTGTGAACGTGGCAACCCTGATTTACAAAGAAAAAAAATTAAATAAAAGTAACATCACAATTAATTTCGTAAATGCACAACCATATGGCTTTTTAAATTTCCTTTTGTTTTGAACAGTTTCTTACAAATTTGGCATTTATGAGGTCTTTCATCAGAGTGCACTCCTCTCATATGAGATATAAGAGAATCCTTTCGAGCAAAGTTTTGACCACAAATAGAGCAACTGAATGGGCGCTCACCAGTGTGAGTCATAATATGATGCTTCACATTAGTCAAAATTGGGGATGAGTAATCACAAAAGGGACATTTATGGACTTTAATACTCTCTTTCTTGCCTCTAAAATAATCTTCTAAATCTGGAACAAAAAAAAAGTATAAATTATTAACAGTAGTAAGAATGAAAAAAAATTTCAAGATAATAACAAATATTAATGCCCAAAGCAATTACAATGGTAAATGACAAAAGTAATTATAATACATAATAATATATTTCAATAAAAATTTTAAATAAAGTGATCTTGTAAAGATCATTTAAGTAATAATACAAATTTTAAAAATAAAAATAATAATGTAAAAACAAATACGAAAAGTGCAGCAAGTCAAACCATTATTAAAATAAACACATACAATATTCCTAATAATCTCTGGTGTCTACCGAAATTCTCCTGCATCTGAAATCCAAAATGCCATCATAAAAAAAGAAAAAAAAAAGAAAAGAATACTTTTGATCATAAACAATTTATTTTTAATGCACTAGATTACAAGCAAAGTCAATTTATATATATTAAAATGGAAACAAAAAGTTTGAAAATGATATCAACATTCATAAAATAATTTATTACGTATTCATTTATATTAGCAGAATTTATACATTTTTTATATAAAATCATTTCCAATAAACTCTTACAATGGGAATTATTTTAGTAGCATATCACACTTCTACAGAAAAGCCAAAATGCATTTTATTTTTATTTTTAAGCCTTCAAAGACTTTTTTTTTTAAGTTTTTGAGATGGAATGCCTCAGCAAATCTCAACAATAAAAAAAGTCGGATGTATAACAAATATTATAACAATTCAGTGTTGTTTCTACTAAATGTTGATGACTAATATAATAGTAGTTGAGATATTTTCTAGTGTAAATATTCCAGAGGGAATTTCTAATAAACGTTTTTATTAAATTAAAATAGGATATTTTTTGGAAACTAACATGTTAAAAAACATTGATCGCATTTTAAAACAATATTAAAGAAGAAAATAATACCTGGCAAGGAAATAATAAATAATTCTAATGCAATAAAACTTACTGTATTAGAATTGTTTATTCCTACTCATTCTTAAATGAAAAATATAGAAATAAAGCTTGCTTTACCAATGCTTATAAGAATAAAAAGAAAAACAATGATTAATAGGACTTCATATTATCTATTTTCACAAGTAGAAATGCACAATATTATAAGATTTCAGGATATAAGGAAACAAAATTTTTAAAAATGAAGAAAAAAAATCATTTTTTAAGACATTTAACACAGGCTAAAAATGAAATTGAATTTATAGCATCAAATTTTATGAAATGTGTACTTTTAAATTGCTTCTTGTATTTACAATAAAGTGAAGTTTTCAAAGACAGAGACAAAAGTAATCAAAAAAGTAAGGAACTAAACAGAAGTTTTTTATAAATACATTTATATAGTAAAGCAAATTTCAATCATAAAGAAGGTAAAATAATCAAATTATCAAGGTAACTGTTATAGCAAAAGTTACACCAACTTTTACTCTTTCTCAGAATAAAGATATTCCTCATCAAAATATTTTCAAATGACATAAAAATAATTTTTTAAAGTGAAAACGCACACACATATATACACAAGGGGTGTTCAAATGAAAAAATACGAAACGATATTACGGATAAAAACGATTTTAATTAAGTATACACAATAAACTTGAGCACACGGATTCCACTAATTAACGAGCTGATGGATTCCTTGTTTGCAGGTTCCCTATGGTCATGACAAGATTCTGTCCATCAAAGCATCCTTCAGTTCCAAGGCCTTCTGCTTCGAGCACAGAGGAACCATTAACTCCGATGTGTACGTGAAACACTCCGAATACCATGCACATATACAAAAGACCGGAGAGGCTCACGGACGGTGTGGTTCTGCTGCATGATAATGCACGTCCACAGTCTCCAGAGTCACACATGTGGAATTTGTTGAATTAAAGTGGGAGAAGCTCGACCATCCTCCTACAGCCAGATAAGTCAACCTGCGAGTTTTATACATTTTCCCTTGAAAAAACATCTGAAAAGGAAGCGCTTCCACTCGAATAGAGAACTCAATGACGCTATGAAGGACTTGAGACACAAGAATTCTGGGAACAAGGAATCCTTCAGCTTGTTAATCAATGGGATTGTTGTGCTCTAACATATGGCGTATATTTTGAATAGAGTCTTCATTTAAAACAAAATCGTTGCTTTGTGTATAAATGAAGACTAATTAAGTCATACGTACCTTTTCATTTGAACAGCCCTTGTATATATATACACCATAAGACATTTCAAATTTAGTTTTGTTTTGTATAACTTCAACAAAGTGAAGTTTTCAGACGAAAAAAAATACGAATCATTAAAAATAACCAAATTAGAGTTAAGCAGAAATTTCCTTCCAGAATATATATATATATATATATATATATAATAGGTAATAAGGTTTTGATTGAATAATAAATTACTGTTCAAAATTTTATAATCCAATGATTATTGAAAAATGGTTTTATTAACATTTACAAAGAAAAGTAATTAATAAAATAAATTAACATCACAACTAACTAATTTCGTAAATGTATGACCATGCATTATAAATTTACTTTTGTTTTGAACAGTTTCAACAAAATAAGTTTTCACACAGAAAAGTTAGGAATCATTAAAAGTAATCAAACTAAAATTAAACAGAAATTTCCTCAAAATACTTTTCTGTAATAAAGAACCTTTTAATCTTGAACAGAGTAAAATATCAAAATTATAATGATAACTATTATAGCAAAAGTACAAATACTTTTCACTCTTTCTCTAAATAAAGATATTCCTCAGCAAAATATTTTCAATTAATAAAACATAGCTAAGTAATACAAAAAAAATGATATATATATACAAAATAGAAGCAAAAAGTGTTTCAAAATTTTGAACAATAAACTATTCAAAATTTTCTAATTTAAGGATTACCTGAAAAAAAAAGCTTTTATCTACACTTACCAAGAAAGAAAAGTATAAATAAAAGTTATTAAATTAATTAATTAATTTTGTAAATGTATGAACATATGAGTTTTTAAATTTCCTTTTGTTTTGAATAACTTCTTACAAATTTGGCATTTATGAGGTCGTTCATCAGAGTGCACTCTCATATGAGATACAAGAGAATCCTTTCGCATAAAGTTCTGGCCACAAATGGAACAACTGAAAGGGCGTTCACCTGTGTGTGATCTGATGTGACGTTTCATGTTAGTTGCAATTAATGATGAATAATCACAGTAGGAGCATGTGCGAACTCTTAAACTTCCTATTTTGCTGCTACAATAATCTTTTATGCCTAAAAAAAATCAGACAAAACTAATTTTAAAAACGCTTAAAAAATAATATATTATCATAAAAGTATTATAAAATAACGTTTTGAGTTAATTTTCAAACACATCATCAGATAAACAGTCAATTTAATAAAATTAAAAGCTATTTTTCTATATTAAAAAATTTACAAATGTGATAAATTATGTAAGATATTGGATTGAATTGATAAAATACATATTAAAACATAATTCCTAATATTTCTGCATTATCCTTCTATGATGAGATAGTCTTCTTTTCGATTATTATGTGAACATAAATTTCATATAAAACGATAAGGAATAAAATAAAACAAAAACATTAGTAAATATTTGAAAAAAGGTTTATTTAAAGTCATTTAATATCTACGGATTGAAACAAAGGGACTCTCGACAGAAATATTGAAATTAAGTAACACAATATTTCTCAAAATGATAAAAGGGCAATTCAGATGCTCTTTTATCATTTTTGAAATGCATAAAAGTATTTTAAAATTTAATTTATTACCATATTTATTGATTATAATTATCAAAAATTTTCTGAGAATGAGATATGTTTATTGAAAAATATCTACAACAAATTAAGTTACAATATTCATTTAAAAAAACAAATAATTTTTTGACAAACATTCTTTTTTCTAAATATCTCTGTGTGTATATATATAATAGAAATGAAGTTCTGTAAATACTCCTACTATATAAATCCTTATAGTTGTATAAATAACAAACATAAAAATGTCTTAAATCTTTTTTAATGAAATAAATTTGAATAATACTTAAATGTATAAGCATTAGAGTTTTACAGATTTCTTTCATTTTCAATAGATTCCAATAAATATGGAATTCATAAGGTAATTCATCTAAATGTATTATTATGCAAAAAATATCAAATAATCATTCCAGTATTCATATTATATCATACAAAATTTTCAAAACATGAGCATTGCAATTAAAATACATCTGGGAAATTATCTTCAAATTGCATAAATATCACAAATAAAGTTTCTTCTAAGTGATTTAAATCAGTGAATGAGTATTTGGATAAAATCATTGCTATAAATAAAAGAACAGAAAGACATTGTTCTAAACATCAAAATAAGTTCCAATTAATCAAAACTGATTTGTGAATATAACACAGCAGCTCTCGCAATAAAACATAACTCATATCTCAATTAATTCTTTTCTGCCAATGCATAATCACATGTTATTGGGGTTGTTTTTTTTTTTTGGTTTTTTTATGGTCGTGGTGGCTTAAACTTAAAACACTTTCTACTAATGCCACATTGGTAGGGCTTTTCATCTGAATGTAAACACATAACATCATGGCTCCAATCTATCATGAGTAAAGCTTCGACTGTAAAGAGAACAGCTAAAAGGATGTTCACCAGTATGTGTCAAAATATGGCACTTTACATTAGTTAAAAATGGTGATGAATAAGCACAAAAGTAACATCTATAAAGCTTTTGACTTCCTTTCTATTTCTTGTAATTCTCTGAAATAGATAAAATAAAATATAGCAAAAATAAAAGGATCAAGAATACAATGAAATAAAAGATGACAGCTAAATTTTAATAGAATCTCCTTACGATGAACATTTAATATAAAAATGTTAACTCCACTATGTCAAATGACATAATCATGAAAGCAATATTTTAATATAGTTTTTAGCAACAAGGAAACAAAAATACTGATAAATTTTAAATTTGATATGATTTAAAAATATAATAAAAAACATAAAAATTTGTTTTTGCAATTCCAGAATAATAATAACTGAAAAAATGTATTAAAATTCAAAAATAAATTATTTGATTTAAAAATAATTAAAAAAATATCTAAATATAAAAAATTCAAATATTCCCAAAATCTAAAAAAGTATGTTATTAGTGCAACTAAATTTTCTGTATGATACATGCTTTGCTTTCTAAAAAAAATGTAGAGAGACTTCATACATTAAAAAAAAAAAGAGTTTCTAGCCGCATGGAGTTTTGGGAATCAATATTCAATTAATGACAAATTCCCCCAGTGAGATCGAACTCAATAAAATAAAGCCTAGAATTTGAGACTCAATAAGCACAATTAGAAATTAAGTGTTTTACAAATGTAATACGAAAGAATTTCAATACATAAAATAAGAAAAAAAAAGACAGAAAATTCTGATTTTTAAAATTCATATCAGGTTACTTTAAAAAAAAATTCGCAACACTAAATAAAAAACAATGAACATACAAATTTTTCTAAGAATAATACGTTTTCTTTTTCAAAAAAAAAATCTATAAACTTTTAAAATATATATTGAGAAATTACACTTTATTAACAATTTTTAAAACATCTTTGCTCATTTCTAAATTATAAAAATTCCATAATGACAATCAATCTGCATTTTTTAATGAACAATAAAAAGTGAATAACCCTCACATGATCAATATCATCTATCAATTAAAATAAAATACTCCCATAGACTTGAATATAAAAAAGATGCATGCTTTCTTTTTTTAGTTACTTTAGGAATGATTTTAAAAGCAACGCAAACAGAAATCAAATAAACAAAAATTTACAGTTCATAAATCACAGAGCCACATACAAAATATTCCATTATACATCAAAATATCTTGAAACATGCATAATAAAAAGTCAATAAAAATAATCAAGAGTACTTTAAAGTGTACAATGATTTGTTGAAGACAAAATATTAATTAATTAATTAATAAAAGAATCTAGCAGTTAGCAATACAATGAAAACATTTATAGTAATTATGGAATATATTTATTTAAATTTATAAGCTGAGTCTTATGCTTACAAAAACTTCAATACTCTGAATACATATATTTGTTTATTCAACTTATATCTTAAAATCCCCAAAAGATTAGTGTTTTTTTTCCTGTTGAATACTATATTAATTTTATTTATCTCATCGAATTATGGAATGAACTGTAAAAAAATTATTTAGAAGACAAAGCTAAAAAATACAATAATAGTAGAAATGCAATTAATTAAAAAATTGCCTAATATGTAATCTCTTAGGAGAAAGAATAACAACTACTAATAGATTTTATTTCGCAAAAATCTAAAAGAATGATTCAACTATAAGTTTATTTTGTAAAAATCTAAATGAATGATTTAAATATAAATTTATTAAAGAAAAATCCAAGCTCACTCACAAAAATCTAAAATTTCTGATTTAGTTTGTTAAGACAAGACATAATTTTAATGCTAATTTTTTATTGAACAAACATACATATTTTTGTATTATTTGTCAGCTATAAGGAAACAAATTATAATTTTTTAAGAAATTGCATCATTTACTTTAAAAGTGTTTAGATGATATATTTTAAAAATATAATGACTCTATAAGTTCTGTATCCACAATAATATTATTTAAAACATTGCTAATTAATTTTTAACAAATGAAAAAAAATGATAAAGTTAAAATAACCTAACAAATGATTTAATTATAAAAAGAAATATCTAACTCCAGGTTAAGTGAACATTCCTACTTCTTTATTTTTCTTTCTTAAATTTGAACAAAACAATAAGAAAATAAATGATAAACAAAAATATACATATGAAATTTATAATTAATTAAAATAAAATGTACAGAAAAATATTAATACAATTCTGGTACTAACTTTATAAAATATATATTTATATATATTCCATAACTGAAAGTTACAGCAACTAATTAGGCTATACTTTTGAACCACATTTATTTTTAATAATTACTATTTTTGCAAGAGACAAGTTACCATAAATAACAACAACAAAAAATGATTTCATTTTTTATTGCATATGCAATAGCATAGAAAAGGTACTATGAATAACAAAAAAAAGAAAAGAAAAAGGAAAGGACATTATATTCTTAACAGCATTATCATCAATTAGGTTATGATGCCAAACCATAAATCTGAATCCTAAACAATAATAAATATTAAACCAATTTTCCATGTTTAAATCCTTACCATTAATAAAAAAAATGATAATGTTTCTAAATAAGTAAAAGTAATTAATAAGAAGCCGTACAATAGCAGTCAAAAACTAATAATCAAGTACTATGCAGATAATAAAATTTTGAAAAAAAAATTTAATTTAAATAATTTTGAAAAATAAAATGTCTTAGTTCATAGTTTTTTTAAAATAACAAACTTTCATAAAAGAGATGAAAATATGCATTTTAAAATAAATAAGCTCGGCGCAAAAAAGTTTTTAATTAAATAAATTGATAAATTATTGTGTTTGAGTTTAACAATAACAGACCACAAAATTGGAGGAGTAATATATTTTGAAAAGTTTCTAGAAAAAATACATATATAGCACTTACAATAAACATTGGTATTTCCCTCCTTATAGTTAATAAAATCCATATTAGTGAGAAAAAAGACAAAGACAGGAAACTTTAATTTTTCTATCGCATTTGTTTTAAGATCCTGTCAATCTTGATCTAGTGAAAGAGTATATTGTATCCCTAAAAACTTCCAACTTATTTAATATGCATTAAGGATTTTCAGAAATTATCAACAAATAGTGAGTTATGTTTGTTAATACATTCAGGAAATCCATAAGATTCACATTCCATCTAACACCAAAAAGAATAAATGCTTCAAAACATGATGTATCTTATACAGTGAAGGTTCAAAATTTTCATGGCACCCAAATCATTATTATCAATCGATAAATACATTGATCAAGCCTAATTCATACCAATTTTACAATATTATTAAACATAAATTCATAATCTCTGTGTGAGTGTATTTGTGCTTATGTGCATATATGTTTAATGAATCAAAAATATATTAAATCATCAGTAAAATTTGCTTTATGTCAACTCATTAATTTTACAAAATCGAATAATGAAGAATAATCAGATAATTGGCTAATTTGTGAATAATTTAAAAAATTTTAAAAATACATATTTTAAATATATATATATGTATATATATTACTGAATTTGTAATAAAATTCAATAACACCCTTTCATCTTTCAGGAAAATCTTACCTAATGGCTCAAGAATAGAACAATCCACACTTATATTTAGTGAGCATAGATGCCTCGAATTTTCTGAAGTCCAATTCTAGGAATATTATTCACTTATACAGTTTGTTAAATTGAATATTTTTTTAATGTTAGATAAAGTCATAGAAAAAATTCAAATATTACTTTGATAAATTCAATTGTATATAGAACAATTTATTTGAAAAGAATGATTGAAATTTAAATATTTGTCTTTGATCTGGAACTATTAATAAATTTAAATGCACTGACTCAAAACAAATAAGCCTTAGTTAATACATAAATCACAAATGCCAAATCTCATAATGCTAACATCACTGATACTTGATATTTATTGCATTCATTGTTAATGTTGTTTTAAACAGTGTTATTAATTGGCATAAGCAGCTTCAGTCAAAAATTATTATCCATAAGTACACTTAACTTCACATAAGGCATTACAAGATACATTCTGATTAACTCAATAACATTTAAGTATGAGCAATAGTTGACTTGTGGGCTGATAATAGAAGTATTTAGTTATTTTAACCTGTCTATCTGCATTTAATTTATAATAACAATTTCTTTAATTAACTGAATATGGTATATTACTAAAAAAGTTGTTTATTAAGGTTTAAAAAATGTTTCTTTATTAAATTAGGTAAATAAGTAAAAATATATATTTTCACAATGCTCATATGACATAAAAATTACATTATTCAATGATTTCTGAAATTTCAATGTTGTAAGTAACTGAATCTCAAAAAAATGGGCTGTAAGGAAACTGGAAAAGAGAAACAATCTGCATGAAACACTATCTCCTGTCATTTCTAACAGAAAAAAATATAATTCATGAAGCTTGGAATTTATTGAAAATTTGATTTTAATTCAATAAAAGAAATAAACTGTTAATATCAGAACATCAGTCTATGAAGCAAAGGCATACTGAAACTTGCAAAAATAAAAATTTCTTGAAAATTATGAAATATTTTGATACAGCATAAAACATTTTAACTACAGATAGGATACAGCATACAAATTATTACAAAAATAAAACTTATGAAATACATTCCATTTTACTCAATGCTACCCTTAAAGAACTTCAAAAAACAACAATTCATGAGGGGGGACCTACACACAATTATATACATAAAAGAAGTAAGGAATAAGAATATAAAAAAAGACTATTTGGGCAAAAATTTCTTTTGCATTAAACAGCATGTAATATAATAATTTAAGGAATATCCAGATTTGAGAATATAATAATAATATGAAAATTAATTT
The DNA here is from genome assembly GCA_026543055.1 of Argiope trifasciata. Taxonomy (NCBI): domain Eukaryota; kingdom Metazoa; phylum Arthropoda; class Arachnida; order Araneae; family Araneidae; genus Argiope; species Argiope trifasciata. The sequence goes on from JAPMOQ010049481.1 coordinate 1,498,615, forward strand.
ATGGATGAAAAAAACCTTAATAATGAAAAATGAGTAATCTTAAATATGAAAAATAAAATATATTATTTTTTTAAATGCATAACCATGTGGCGTTTAAAAGAATTTTTCCATTTAAATGTTTTTCCACAGATGTCACATTTATAGAGTGTCTTTTTTGAATGTGTCAGCATATGATAATTCAAAGTTGCTTTTTGAGAAAAGTCTTTCTTACACAAAGAACAACTAAAAGGACGTTCTCCAGTGTGTGTTAAAATATGGTTTTTCATACTAGTCACAAGTGGTGATAAGTAATTACAAACTTTACATGAATAATATCGAGAATTCTGAGCTTCACACAAAAAATAATATTCAGAACCTGCAAGAAAGAAGAAAATATTTGCAATCAAAACAGAAAAGATTTCAAGTAAGAAAAAAAGTTAATCAAAAAAAATAGTTTTTAGAAATTTTTAATGACAGCAATATAAAATGCAAATTAAATATAATGTAAAGGCTTCAAAAAGTTTCCAAATGGTAAGAACATCCCATTTTTTTATTATTAATATTTTATGATAGCAAAGGAGAAGGAAAATCATAAAAATTCTACCCCAAAAAGAAATAATTTCAACCAGAGATAGTTTTACTACAGTAAAAATTATTTTTATAGAGAATTTTCACTTCTTCATTTGCATTAAAAAAACCACTTGAATTGCATTGACTAAAAACAGCAAATGTTAAAGGAGAAATGCTAGTTCTACAATTGGATTTCTTTTGCAAATAACAATTTTAATATCCTTATATTTAAAAATTGGAATGATATTTTTAAGCAATAGAATAGATTCTGATACAGACTGAAGCCTTATTTCGATTAGTGATATTTAACATCATAAAATTAGTTTACCAATAATATGACAAATAAAGTAAAAAATATTACAGAAAACTTTTTAGGCAACTGCAAATATTTCTTAAAAATGAAGGTTTAAAACTATTTTTTTGTGATGTAGTAGTTTAAAAAAATTAAATATGAAACACCTATTGAAGGTCAATAAAAAAGATACTAAGCTGTGCTTAAGCTTAAGCTAATACATATCATGAAAGATGAAACATGGAGCAAAATTGAAACAGTAGCAGGTCAAACATAATTAGATTATAATATTTATTAACATAACATTTAGGAACATTTAACATACAGGATCCACAGAAGAATTTAAATATTTCACGGTCTAACATTCCAGATAAATACTGGTGGTGAAAACTATCTATTTCTTAGAATTTAACTGATAATGAAGGAGAATCTCAAATTCATTTATTCAATAACTTTTCCAATTTTTTAAAACAAAACGTCTTCATATTTAAGTACTTAATTCGTTTACTTAAAGTGTGATATAATAAATAAAATAATTGTTACAGTTTATTTTCCAATTAATCAATATATAAATTATCAAATGAAGTCTCCTGAAAATGTCTGTTTATTTGAACTACAAAACTTGAGAAATAGTAAAAGGATATTGCAAATACCCTTATATCCAAAGAAAGGAAATCCAATCTTGTCCAGAACATATTAAATGCCAAAAAGCTTCGTTTGTTGCACTATAAGGAAAATGAAGAAGAAAGAAAAGTTCGGTTAGCGAATATCAGAGAAGAAATGTCTACACTTAGGAAAGGAGAGTCTTTTGATGAGCGAAATAATCGTCTTCCTTTAAATTGCACTCGAACTGAATTGGGGAGACAGAATGTATCTGATTTATGAGCTCCTGAGGAGCGAAATGATCCCCTGTCTACCGAGAGAGAAAAGCATTTAAATTTCAGACAGAGGAGATGAAGTGAAAAAACAAACATAAGTTTTAAAAAAGCTTCCCTATTGTATATTTTTAGTAGATCGTTTTGCCTCCAGACATATCAGATTTTTACCTTTTTAATAGTCTAAATATTTCTGAATGTGTTGAATAAAAAATTGTTTTATAGATGCTTTGGATAATTTCTAAATATATTTTATGCCTGTTTGACGTGAAACAGGACCATATCATATCAGGTGGAGGCTAAACTTAAGTTTAAAGCTAACTTTTCTTCTTGGATGCTATGCCCTGTGAGTACAGCTAGTTTCATTTACATTGTTATTTTTTCATGAAGTTTCTTGCAGCTCCAAAATGCATCAAATTATTGAAAACCTAACAAACTTTATATAATTTAAAGATTAAACTAGATAAAATGCTGACAGCTTTAAAATAATTTTGAATCAAATATTTATGATAAGAAAATTATTCAAATGAATTATATGTAGTAGATAAAAAGCATGCAATAGGTATTAAGTAGGTGGTGATATCTTAATATGCCAGTAACAGCCACTAAACCTTGGTGATCACTTTTGTATAGGGGATATGTTATGCGGTTGCAAATCGTAAGGTCGCGAGTTCGATCCTTGGTGGAATTCAACCCTCACATTGGCACAATTCCAACCATTACTATCGCCACATTGGTGACCTCGGGCGATGAATCTTCAAACAGCTGTCGTGGAGTCATCTACCCGCAGCAAATGCAACTAAAACAAACTCGTCAGACTCACTTGATGCAGTAGCAGCAACAACTCTCATACACTCGCCATAACACTTGGTGCTGTAAAATCGTTTGTTTCTGCACAGACTCACTGGTAGAAGAGTATTGTGGTGACATCTTAATAAGCCAGTAACTGCCACTAAACATTGGATGCAAATCATAAGGTCGCGAGTTCGATCCTTGACGGAATTCAATCTTCATATTTGGTGCAACACCACAATACAACCCGCCACAAGTCAACAAAGAAAACACAAGAAACAGCTTTTTGTTAAATTCTTTCACTGTCGAAATATTAGACAAAAATAATTATTTTTCTCCAAGAAAGTTAAATAATACAGAAAGAAATTTCAAAACAAACAAATATTTAAAATTTAAGAAAAAAACAATAATCTACAATGTATTTGAAATAAGTGCAAAATTATAAAATTCTAAAATATAATTTTTTTTATGTTTTCGAAAATAGAAAATATAGATAAGTTGTCTCTTCAAGTCTCACTACAATTTTACAGGATAAAGAAATATTAATTTAATTCATATAAAATATGATTAAATTTAAATGCACATAAAAAATTACTAAATAAAAGTATTTATTTATTCCTTTCATAAGTATAGAGAAAAATCTGTTAACTACTTTTGCAAATGTGAAACCATATGACTTTTTAAGACATCTTTTCGTTTTAAATCCTTTTCCACACAGTTCATATTTATGAGGGCTTTCTTCAGAATGTACAGTACATATGATTGTTCAGAGTTACTTTATGAGTAAAGTCTTTCCCACAGAACCTACACTTAAAAGGTCGTTCTCCTGTGTGAATCCTCATATGATTATTTAAACTAGAATTCTTTCTGCAGTCTTTGCCACATAATCCACAAATATTTAAATGTTCTCTTTCTGATAAAGTATGACATTTCAAACTATCTGCATTTAGTGACAACTAGTCAAAAGAGGAAACATCAGGCTCACTGTTTCATGAAAAAAAAATATTTCTGGTAACTGCAATGAAATAAAGATATATTAGCTATAAATAGTAAAATGGCATATTAAAACCTAGAATTATGATGTTAAAATGAACATTGTAATAGAATCAAAATATTGCAATAAATAAGAATTAAAAATCACAATTAAACCTTAAGTCATCCTAATTTAATTTTAGCCACAAAAAATTTAAGATCTACTTAGATATAACAATTAATATTAAAATAATACATATTGATTAATATTAAAATAATATAGATAAATTACTCAATTTACAATACAATGTTTTTTGAAATTGCACAGCATTATTTTTGCATATTTATTTCAGGAAAAATATTACGATTCATCGGACTGAATTATGATTTAATCTTTATTTATTCAGAAAAAAGATATCTCTCAAGTCATGCATGACATTTCATTTTTAATACATTCAACTCAACATTCTAAATCTTAAAATGACCTGTTGTCCTGAATTCAGAAATAAACTTAACCAAAGTTCATTTCAAGGCAATTTTTCACTCATAGTGTTACAAGATCATTTACCAATTTGATTCAAAATTACTTTAGAACATAAGCTTGCCTTTATAATGTAATTAAAAGCCATTCATAAAACTGCAAACTTCCATAAATATGTAAATATTAATACATATTTATACTGGAATTAATGCAAGTTTCAATTTATTTTTACCTAAACAAGTATATAACAATTCTAATAAACATGACAAAAAACATATTTGAAAAAAAAAAATTACTAAAATGCATAAACTTTTTTACAATTACAAAACAAAAACGGAAATTTAAAGAATATATATTACCTCACATTTTGCATTTTAAAAAAATCAGCTTTAAGGTTTTAAAAAGAAAGCACCATAAAATTAAATATATTGATTTCTAAATTTTAATTGAAAAAAGAATTTTATGTTCCTTTCTAGTTTATTGTCTAGTATTTAAAATATTTTTAAAAACTACATTCACAACAATAGAAAGGAATAAAAAAGAACTATGAAGAAAATAAAACTGATAGATCAAAACAATTATTAAATAGTAATATAAAAGGTTAATAAGTGAAATGAAAGGCACATAATTAAAATGATTGTCAAAATTATCACTTTTTGAATATTAGATTTTCAATATGCTTCAATGGCAACCTTTTTTTCCTGTAACATATTTTTTAGATTAATTTTTCTTCAATATAAAATAAAGGAACAACATTCAAAATAATTTGCATAAAAATACTTAATAAATATAATGGAACCATCTATCTTAATGGGTTTTTTTGTTAACAAGGCAAATTTAATTTGAATAATTAAATTCAGCAAATTGAGTTGTAGTAAAGGTATTTGAATTTGATTTTGAAGTAAAGGTACAATTTGATTGACAATATAATATTTAATGCTTTTTAAAAAATGCCATAAAACCAATAAAATTTCTATGGTATTCATTCAATGTTGAGAACCTGCTGAAAAAGGTGGTTACAGTCATGATAATAATTTTAAAAAATAATTAAGGGAAATTCTAATTTTGGTACTATAAAAATAGTATAGGCAAAAACAAAAATGTTTAGAATATATTTTGCACAATCATATGGATGAGTTAAATATTCCACTAATTTAAATAATTTTCACATGGAGAGGGGGAATAACATTTATAAATAGAAAGTGTTAAACATGATTTGGAGAAAAAGTTTGCAAATTTAAAATGATTCAAAAATGATCAAGCAAAATTCTTGCCGAATATCTTTTATGAAGTAAGTAGAATTTGTAATTTTAAAATGAATTATCCTATAAAATAAAAAATTTAAAATTATAATTACAATTATTAATCCATTTGTTAGATAAAATAATGAAAAGCATGTGATACAATCTGATTTATCATACAGCTTTAAAATCTTGATCAGGCATCAAAGTAAGTGAATTTAATAAATATCACTGTCAATTACTAACAAGATATATACTTCTTCAAATAATCACTATTTAAAAAAATTATGTTTGATTAGGCATGGTGACAAATATCCTGCATAAAAAAATTGGTCATTTTACAATTACAAATTGTTTATATATAATGAGTAAGCATTGAACACCACTTCATTACTTGTTTTATCATTAAATTTAATCTCTTTCAAATGAGAGACAGGTCCAGTGATTTGGCGATAAGGGTTCGTTCGGTCTTGGTGCCAATTGATTTTAGATTTGAAACCTGATTCCACCAAAGATCCGCCATATAAGTGGGTCTATTTCATGCCATATTTTTTGGGCCCCCAACATCCTTTCGTTGGTGCAGAAATTTGCAAAAGGGAATGCCAGTTTAAATGTTGTCAATGTCATCTGACCGCAGTTCTCCATCACAAAATATTCCTAGAGCTCTTGTATAGTAGGATTTTAATACATTTAAGCTAAAAGCAAAAGGCTTTAGGCAAAAGACCTCAAACTCTAGTTATAGTTTTTGCTATGAGAATTTTCGAAAATTATTTGATGTGCAGAAGAAATTATAAAAAACATGCTTAAGATTTCTTACAACAAATATTTCTTATTTATTAATATTTTTAAAAATTCTCGATGACAAAAAGATTTTTAATTGCCTAATCAGATAATGACAAAGAAGTTATCACTTACATTCAATTTAAAAAAAAAGGTATAGTCATCATATCTTTAATGCTGTATGAAAGAAAAGTTTATAGCAAAAAAGACACTATGATTAATGCATAATATAAATACATAATAATATATTAAAATGAATACACGAATGATCAATTACTCATAACTGCCAAAAAATGTATATTTGGAAATCTACATATAAAACATTTATAAAATCTCTCCTTAAAAATACTAAGTTCCAAAATACTAAGACAGCTTCCCTAGATCAAGCTTTCATAATAGCTTTTAAAGAAATATAATGCCTTTATCGTCAATTTTTTTTATGAATGCATTTTTCGACAACTTCTTTAAAAGTAAGAAACCTAATACTTCAGTAGTCGTATTTTTTTACTTACATTGTGATAAAATAAATAAAATAACTGTTATAGTTTATATTATTTTAAGTAATTTCACTTGTATTTTTACTTTCTAATAAAGTTTCTTGCAGCAACTAAATGTATCAAATTATGGAAAACATAATTTATATAATTTAAAGATTAAATTACATAAAAATTCAGATATCATTAAAAAAATTTAATCAAAAATTTATGTTTCAATTTTTTTTTCAAATAAAAAATATGCAGTAGGAAAAAAGCATGCAATAGATATAAAGTTTAACAAGTCAACAAGATCAATGAGAATTAAAGAAAAAGTTTTGATAGTGAAAAAATTTCACAAAAATATTAAAGACAAAAAATATTAATATGCATGAAAGTTAAATTTAAATATTACAGAAAAAAACTCAAAACAAAATGAAATATATTTCAAATGTTAGAAAAACTGCAATTGAAATAAGTGAAAAATTATAACATTCTAAAACAAAATACTTTTTTTTAAGTTTTCAAAAATGTAGATAAATTCTCTTTTCATGTCTTACTTCAATTTCATAGGATTAAAAACGAATTAAAAAATAAATTTTAAATTATTTTTTTAAATATAAACTTTTGATGCAAGTACAAAATTACAACAAAGAAAAAGAATTTTTTTCCCAATCATAAGTAAAGAGAAAATTTTTTTAACTATTTTCGCAAATGTAAAAGCATATGGCATTTTATGAGACCCTTTCGTTTAAATTCTTTTCCACAAAATTCACATCTATAAAGTCTTTCATCAGAATGTCTCGCCATGTGTTTGTTCAGAATTACTTTAAGAGCAAAGCCTTTCCCGCGGAACTTACATTTAAAAGGTCGTTCTCCTGTATGAGTCCTCATATGGCTATCTAAATTAGACTTTTGTTGACAGTCTTTGCCACATAATCCACAAATATATAAACATTTACTTCTTTTTGAAAAAATATGACGTTTCAAGTTATCTGCATCTGGTGATGACTGGTCAAAAGAAATTTCAGGTCGTTCATAGCTCTCTGTTTCATGCAAAAAATTATTTCTTGCAACTACAATGAAAGAAAGCAATATTAATTATAAATAGATAAATGGCACATTAAATCTTAGAATTATGACGCTAAAATGCACATTGTAATAGATTCAAAATATTGAAATAAATAAGAATTAAAAATCACAATGAAAAATGAAGTCACCATTTTTTAATTTCATTCATTAGAAATTAATAATTTAAACTCATTAAAATAATATAGATATAATTATCAATGTTAAAATAATATAGGTATAAAAACCAAATTCATTTTATTAAATTTCTATTTTATTAAATATTTATTAAATTTCTAGAAATCATTATTGCATATTTTTATCAGAAAAAACTATAATTTATAAGGCTGAATTACCTTTAACCTTAAACCTTTATTTATTTATTTTCTCAGAAAAAAAGATATATCTCAGGTCATGTGCAAGATTGCCTTTTTAGTTTAGTTGCTAGTTAGTTGTTTAGTTTAGTTTAGCTTTGTGCTCCAGCCTATGGCGTATATTTGAATAAAGACTTCATTTATACTCACAGTGTTGCTTTGAATCTCTCCATCCCTTGTATATATATACAACCTTTATTTTCATCATTGTTGACTTCTTGGTACAATGGTGACAAAGTTAGTCCATTACGTTACTATCTGTCCTGTAACAGTAATCATTCAGTTTCAATCATTCATCAGTGATTAGTTTTAGTTTAGTTATATTAACGTCCCGTTTAAAGCAACACGAGGGCTATTTTGGGACGGACCTCGTAATTTTGAACCACGGTCAGATGACGAGGACGACACCTGAACTGGCACCCCCCTCTCCACACCACGCCACACCAGCGGGAGGACATTTGGCCTGACAGATTTAACGTGCAACAGACCCCCTCACACGGCGGTTCTTCGGTAGAATCGAGTCTCGAACCTGAAACCCTCCGGTTCCGAAGCCGAGACTTTACCACCGGGCCACTGCGGCCAAATTGCCTTTTTAATAAATTCAACTTAATGTACTAAATCTTAAGATGACCAATTGCCTTGTGTTTTGCAATAAACTTAACCAAATTTCATTCAAAGTCTATTCTTCCCTCATAGTATTACAAGATAATTTACCAATTTGATCCAAAATTAATTTAACATATAAACTTACCATGTATAATAAAATTAAATAAAGGTTATTCACAAAACTGCAAATTTCCACTATTATTTGTATATTATTATTTATAGTAAAAATAATGCAATTTTGCCTAAATAAATATGTAGCAATTCCAATAAACATAACAAAAGGTAGAACATGTTTCAAATTGAAACTAATATACACAAATATTTGGGCAATTAAATAAGGAAATTAAAGAAAAATATTTCAGATATTTGCATTAAAAAAATTCAGCGTTAAGATTACAGAAAAAATAATAATGAGTACCACAAAATTGAACAGAGTAATTTTTTTTTTCTTATTTACAGTATTATATTAAAAATATTTTTTAAAAAATACATTCCCAGCAATAGGAAGGAATGAAAAAGAACTTTAAAACCAATGAAGATAACAGATCAAAGCAATAATTAAAAAGCGATCAAAAAATTAAATAAGCAAAATGAAAGGTGCATACTTAAAATGATTACTGAAATTTAACATACATAAGTCAATTACCTCACAAGATATATATATCTTTAAATAAACTGTATTTGAAAAAAATTTGTTTGATTAGGCATGATGACAATTATGCATACAAAAAAAAATGATCATCATTTTACAATTATGCATGGTTTTTATATATTGAGCAGGTATTGAACACCACCTAATTACTTGTTTTATCACTTAAGTTCATCTCTTTCCTGTGAGAGACAGGACCAGTAATTTGATGATAAGGATTTGGCCACAGTACTGGAGGATTCTAGGTTCCACCAATTCCACCAAAAATCCACCATACAAATGGGTCTGTTGCAAGCTAAATTCTTCAGGGTCCAACATCTTTTTATTGGTATAAAAATTTATAAAAGGAGGGTGCAAGTTTAGATATTGTGCCCGTCATCTGCCAGTAGTTCAAAAGGATAAACTCCATTACAATATTCTTACAGTTGCTTTAAAGCAGGACATTAATTTAACTAAACTAAACTATACTTCAGGTGAAAGCTCAAAATCTGGTTATGGTTTTTGCAATGAGAATTTTTGCAAATTGCTCAAAGTGCAGAATAATTATTTAAAAAATTGATTTCATTGAACCAATATTTCTTATTTATTATTATTTGATAAAAGCCGTGATGGAGATAAATAGATTTTTCATCACTTTATCAGATATTAACAAAGAAGTTATTTCTTATATTCAGTTTGACAGAATGGGTATAATCCCTCATTACTTTATTGCTATACTAGCCGCCTTTGGCGACCAGCTGGTTCGCCATGAGTAATGCGTTCTAAAATTTTCAATTAAGTCACATATTTATTAGCCTTGAAGTAATTCAGGCATTGATTGACCTGAAATTAAAAATGTTTTTTTCCGTGATACTGCCAAAATATTAAATATGTTTTTTTAAAGAAAGCGAAAAAGGAAAAAAAAATATTAAATAAATGATTTAGATGTTGCAAACGATAATACAATCCTTTGCTTTGCATTTATTTTTTTAGAAAATATCACATTTGATATTTCTTTTATTTTATCCAGTCACGTGCTAAAAGTATCATTTCTTTAGACTTGATTTACGATGATAGTTTTTTTTTATTATTATTATTTGAACTTCCGTCATTGTTTTCTTTTATTTTATCTAGTCACATGCTCAAAAAAACATAGTCAAAATATTTCTTTAAAAATTCGTTAAAAATAGAGGCTTAAGTTATACATTAAAACGCTGATACCATTAGAAAGTTAATTTTTTTTATCTTTAAATTGATGTTAAAATCATGTTTGTCCGATAATATTATCGGAAGTTATAGCGGAAAAACGTCGAAATTTCGCTTACATTTTAATTAATTCAAATTCTAATTAAGAATTTGAAAAAAGGGCTCCGAGGTGCACATTCCCAACCTCCAAGGTATGCATGTACCAAATTTGGTAGCTGTAGCTCCAACGGTCTGACCTGTAGAGCGCCAACACACACACACACACACACACACATTGAGCTTTATTATAAGTATAGATGAAAGCAAGGTATATAGCAATAAAGAAACTATGATAAAGCTATTTTTAATAAGTTAAAGAATACACATATGATATGGATATATCAATTACTCATAACTGCTAAGAAATATATTTCTCGAAATCTACATATTAAAACATTTTTAAAATCACTATTTCTCACTTTTTTTCTTTTCTTCAAAAATGTGACTTTTGTGGAATTACTATCAAAATACTAAAACTGCACCCCTGGAAAAAGTTTTCATAGCAGCTAAAAAAAATTCTTCTCTAACAGTGTCTTACCTTTCCCTCCCCCCTCTTCTAAATTGTACATTTTAGCAAATGCATTTGGACAAATACAGAAATTTTAAAAGGTCATTCTCATGCATGAATATGTAAGTGATTGTGTAAGATGCTTGAAGCCTTTGTTATGTTCACTTAAAAGAAAGTTTATTTTTGCATTTAAAAGCATGTCCATTACTTAAACTTAAATTTAAAGATAAAATATCCAAACAGGAGTACCCATGGCATTATAAACTACTACATTCCATTAAAAACTCTTTTTTTAAAAAAAAATAAGTTTCATTTCAGCTGAATACTCAGAAAATATTAATGCAAATTAGAATATTTTACCTATAAAATTGGTATAAAATAGGTACAAGATCAAATTTAAGAAAAATATTTTAAATAAGAATGCTTTAGAAAATTATTTTATTATCTATGGTTTTATCAAGAAAGGAAAATTTAGAATCATCATATCAACTTCAAAATCAATTAACAGTCTCAAAAAAATTTAATATCAATTATTCAATTATATATTTGCAAAAGAAAACAAAAAAAAATCAGATATAGAATAATCTACATCTAAACTTAAAGAGCATAGATGACTTGGATTTTTAGAAAAATTCTGGGTAAATTATTCACTTGTATCACTTTATAAATTGAATATTCTTTTAATGTTACATCAAGCGATATCAAAAATTCTAAGATTATTTAGATAAATTTTATTATAAGTAGTACCATTTATTAGAGATTAATTACAGTTTGAATATTTGCCATTAATATGCAATTATTAATAAATTTAATTCTGTAGGATTTAATTAATGTAAATGTAAATAATGTCATGTAAATTTAATTAAAACTACATCAATCACAAATACTAAATTTTATAACATAGACATCACTGATACTAGATATTTTTTGTATTCATTGATTAATGCTGTTTTTCATAATGTTTAGCATAGCCAGCTTCAGTCAAAAATTATTATCTATAAACACAGGCAAAGAAGTGAAGCCTTAAAAGATACATAACTTAATAACACTAAAATATAAGTAACAGCTGATCCGTGAACTGATTATAGACCTATTTCATAGCTTTAACCTGTAATCTACATCTAATTAATCACGACTATTTCATGTATAATTAATTCATTATACAACATAATATACTGATAAAAATACTGTTTATTAAAATATAAAAGACGCATTTTTTTGTCTTTTATTGAATTGAGGTAAATAAAAAAAATATGTTTTTACAATGCTCATGTGACATAAAAATTACATTATTCTTTGAATTCTGAAATTTCAATGTCAATTTCATCTAAAAAATAGACAATAAAGAAAATTGGAAAAGAGAAACAATAATCTGCATGAAAGTCTATGTCTTGACACTTCTTAAGAAAATTTGAAGCTATAAACTTATTGAAACTTCATATAATTCAATAAATTTAACTATTAACAGCAGAATATAAATCTATGAAGCTAAAGTATACTGTAACAAAATTTCTTGAAAATTATGAAACATTTTTGAAAAACATTATAAATTTTAACTCAAGGTAGGATACAGCATATGAATAATTATAATAATAAAATTACATTTCATTTTACACAATGAAAGTTGTTAATGAAGCTCTTATACCATAAAAAGAACTTCTAAATACAATGATTTATGACTGAGAATATATACATAATTAAACATGCAGAAGAAAGGAGGAATAAAAATATTGAAAAAAACATCATTTTAACAAAAATTTCTTTTGTTTTAAACAGCATGAAACATAACAATAATTTAAGGAATATTTAGATGGGAGAATATAATAAATAATATGAAAATTATTTCAAAGATAAAGAAAGCACATAATACTGAAAAATATGGTATCTTAAATACTTATGAAAAAATTTTAATATACTACTTTTTTAAATGCATGACCATATGGCGTTTAAAAGAATTTTTCCATTTAAATGTTTTTCCACAGATGTCACATTTATAGAATGTCTTTTTGGAATGTGTCAGCATGTGAGAATTCAAAGTTCCTTTTTGAGAAAAATCCTTCTTACACAGAGAACAACTAAAAGGACGTTCTCCAGTGTGTGTTAAAATGTGATTCTTCATACAGGTCACAAACGGTGATAAATAAGTACAGACTTTGCATGAATAATATCGAGAATTTTGAGCCTTACACAAAAAATAATACTTGGAACCTGTAAGAAAGCAAAAGAATATGTGAAATCAAAACAGAAAAGTTTTCAAGTAAGAAAAAAAATGGAAAAAAATTAATAAAAAAATAAGTTTTCAGAATTTTTAATGGCGATATTTTAAAATGGAGATTAAATATACCATTTATGCTATTGCAAATATTTATTTAAAAATGATTTTCCAAAAATTATAGAACTTTGCAAAGTAGTTGGTTCATTAAAACATATATCTTAGAACACTCTCCTAAATAAATCAAACTATGGAAAACATAACAAAATTTTTATAATTTAAATATTAAACTAGATAAAATTTTGTTATCTTCAAAAATAAATCAACATTTTGTTTTTAGAAAATTCTTTAAATAAAATATATATAGTAGATAAAAAGCAAGTAAAAAGTATAAAGATTAAAAAGTCACCAAAATCAAAGATAATAAAAGAAGCAGTTTTTATAATAAAAGAATTTCATAAAAACATTAGAAAAAATTATTTATATGCATGAAAGTTAAATTTAAATATTACAGAATAAAATTCAAAACAAACTGAAATATTTACAATTGCATGGAAAACACAAAAATCTAAAATAAAGTTAAATGCAAAATTCCAAAACATGAAATAGTTTTTCTTAAGTTTTCAAGAACGTAGATAAATGCTCTATTCATGCTTTACTTAAATTTCATAGAATTAAGAAAAATAATTCAAACTCACAATAAAAAAATAAATTTTAAAATATTCAATTCTGATGTACGTAAAAAATTAATCTATAAATGTAGAGAAAAAAACTTTATTATTTTCGCAAATGTAAGACCATATGACTATTTAACTCAAACTTTCGTTTAAATCCTTTTCCACAAAGTTTGCATTTATAAGGCCTTTCATCCGAATGCCTCATCATGTGATAGTTCAGGGATGATTTCTGAGCAAATCCTCTCCCACACAACCTGCACTTAAAAGGTCGTTCTCCAGTGTGAGTCCTCATATGATTATCTAAATTAGATTTCTGTTGGCAACTTTTACCACATAATTCACAAATATATAAACGTTTCCTTCGCTTTGATAAAATATGACATTTCAAGTTATCTGTATTTGGTGATGACCACTCAAAAGAAGAAACTTTAATTCGTTCACACCCCTCTGGTTCATGCAAGAAAAAATTTCCTGCAACTGAAATGAAACAAAGCAATATTAGTTATAAATAGTGTGTTAAATGGCACACTAAATCTTAGAAGTATGATGCTAAAATGCATATAGTAATAGAATTAAAATACTGCAATAAACTGGAATTAAAAATCACAATGAAACATTACATCACACTTTTTAAATTTCATCCATGAGAAATTTTAAAAATAAACTTTTTTGAATAATATAAATATAATGAAAAAGAAATATACAAACTGAATTTATAATACAATGTTTTATTAAATGACAAGAAATTACTATTGTATATTTACCTCAGAAGAAAAAATTAAGATTTATATGGCCAAATTGTGATTGAACCTATATTATTTATTTATTCAGAAAAAATACATTTATCAGGTCGTGTATGAGATTGCAAGTAACTCAACTTAACGTTCAAAACCTTAACATGGTCAGTTGCTCTAAGTTTTGTAAAAACCAATTATTGCACTCACATTGTTACAAAATTATTTAACATTTTGATCTAAAATTGGTTTAGAATATAAACTGACAACACATAATATAATTAAATAAAGATCATTCATAAAACTGTAAACATCCACTGTTGCATTAATATCAATACATAGTTAAAGTGAAATTAATGCAAATTTCTATTTATTTTTTTCTAAAAAAATATATAAAAATTCCAGTAAATATAAAAAATGGTAGAACATGAGAGTTGCTGCTGCATCAAGTGAGTCTGACGACTTTGGGTTGCAGCGTCAAATGAGTCAATTTGGCGATCCTTGGCGGAATTCAACCTATGCAAGGACACAACACTTACGCCAAATTGGTGACACCGATGTGATGAATTTTCAACAGCTGTCTTAGCGCCATCTACCCGCAGCAAACGCAGCCAAAGCAAAGTCGTCAGACTCACTTGAGCAGCAGCAACAACAACTCTCTCCATCAGCAACGCAAAGCCGTCAGACTCACTTGACGCAGCAGCAACTCTCATACACTAGCCATAACGCTTGGCGCAATAAAATCGTTCGTCTCTCTACAGACTCACTGGTAGGGGAGTATTGTGGTAACATCTTAACAAGCCACTAAACATGACTAGCCACTTTTGTATAGTGGATAAGTTACTGAACTTCAAGCCCAAACATCTCAGATTCAATCCTTGGCGGAATTCAACCTACACATTGGCACAATTCCGCCAAAACCATCGCCAAAAACATATTTTAAATTAAAAATAATAAACTGCACAAATGCTTATGCAATTAAAAAAAAGGAAGAAAGAAAGTAAAGAAAAAATATTATTTCAGATATTTGCATAAGAAAAAAAAATCAGTTTAAGATTAGGGGGTGGGGAACTGAACAGAGTGATTTCCATTATTTGGACTAGGAATTTTATGTTTCTTCCTTGTGTAAAGTATAGAATTAAAAATAATTTTAGAAACCACTTTTGCAAGAAAAGGAAGGACGATAAAAGAACTATAAAGGCAACAAAGATGACAGATTAAATCAATCATTAAAAATCAATAAAAAATGAAATGGGTAAAATGAAATTCACATAATTGAAATGATTATCAAAAATAACCTTTATAATAATTAATAATTTTGTAAATATTAGATTTTTAGTAGGATTTTATAGCAACCTTTTTCATGAAACATTTTTCAGTAGAATCCTTTTCCAATGTGAAATAAAAAAAGGAAAGACAAACAAATGCTTTAGATAAAAATAGTGAATAAATATAATGGAACCATCTATGGAATTCTGATTTTTTTTCCCTTCATATTTGTTTAGTAAGCAATTTTTTAAAAGCAGCAAAATTATCACAGTTAAATAAATAAAAGCAAGCTAAAATTTTACAGGTAATATTTCACAATTATTTTAAGAAATAGGATAAAACAATCAAATTTTTGTGCCATTCATTAAATAGTGAGAATCCACTGAAAATGAATGAAAAGAATTTTTTTAATGTTTTTATCTTCAGTCATCAAAAGAATTTTTTTAAATAATAAGTAGAAGAAATTCTGATTTTGGTATTATAAAAATAGTAAAGGCAGAAAACAAAAATACTTTGAATAAAAATTACAGAATCATATACATGTGTTAGATGCCTACAATAGCTGAATAAATTTTCACACAGTTCAATACAGGGGAAGAAGAAGAAAAAACTTCTTCCTTTTACACGTGTATTACATTCTCTGACAATAGATACATGCTTATCTAACATTTCATCTATAGAATGTGATCAAATGATAGCAATATAAAATGTTAATATAAAAAGAAAAGAAAAAAAAAGAATATTATATTATCTACAGTAGGTACAGTAAAACCATTTTTGCAGACATAAAATGATTCAAGTTTTTCATGCAAAATTATCTTTTATTTCTCATCTTTTAAGAAGTATGTAGCATTTAAAAGAGACAAACTTTATAAGAAAGTAACAATATAAATGCAACTAGTTTTACTTGCATCGTTAAAAAATAAAAAAAACCAAAAATATAAAATGTAATAATCATTTTATTTTCTTTATCACCCTGTCAGCAGACAAATGCAGGTACTGAAATATGAGAACTCTTAATTTCAAAAAGAATTATTTGATTAAAATTTATTTTCCATATTTTATCTAATCTGAAATCCTTTATGTTTTGATTTAAAATATTTCCTTGTTTACTAATGGGTTCTCATTATCATTCTGCATACTTTTTGGAGCTTTCTAAATGAATTAATTTATGGAAAGCATAAAAAATTTAAATGATTCAAAGACTAAACTATATAAAATTCTGATATCTTCAAAACACTTTGAAGCAAAAATTTATGTTCAGAAAATGTTTCAAGTGAAGCACATGCAGTAGATAAAAAGCAAATAATAGGAATAAAGTTTAACAAGTCAACAAAATCAAAGAAAACAAACAAAAAAATCAGATTTGCAAAGAAAAAATTATTATTTATCTGCATAAAAGTTAAATTTAAAAATTACAGAAAAAAAATTCAGAACAAATTGAAATATATTATAAAAGTTTTGTAAAAAAATGCAAAAATATATTATGTAATTGAAGTGTAAAATAATAAAATTCTAAAACATAAAATATTTATTCCCAGTTTTTAAAAATATAAGTAAGTTCTCTCTTCATGCCTTACTTTAATTTAACAGAATTAAAAATACTAATATAAACTTATAATTTAAAAAAATTAAACTTTAAAATATTTATTAAATATTAAATTCTGACACAGATAAAAAAAATTATAAATTAAAAAATATTTATTTAATCCATTCATAAGTATAGAGAAAAAATTATTAACTATAATCACAAATGTGAAACCAAATGATTTTTTAAGTAATCCTTTCGTTTAAATCCTTTTCCACAAAGTTCACATTTATGAGGTCTTTCATCAAAATGCGTCGTCATGTGATAGTTGAGAGTTGCTTTTTGAGCAAAATCTTTCCCACAGAACCTGCACCTAAAAGGTCGTTCTCCTGTGTGAGTCCTCATGTGAATATCTAAATTAGATTTTTGACGGAAGTCTTTGCCACATAATCCACAAATATATAACCGTTCTCCTCCTTTTGACAAAATATGAGATTTCAAGTTATATGTGTTCGGTGATGGCTGGTCAAAAGAAGTAACCTCAGGCCATTCATAGCTTTCGTTTTCATGCAAAAGGTTATTTCCTGCAACTGCAATGAAACAAAGCAGTATTAGTTATAAATAGATAAATGGCACATTCATTCTTAGAATTAATGCACTAAAATACATATTATAAAAGAATAAAAAAATATTAAGATAAATAGGAATTAGAAATCACTGTGAAACATTAAATAACCCTTTTTTAATTTCATACATGAGAAATTTAAAATGTACATTGATTAAAATAATATAGATATAATGAATAATGTTAAAATAGCGTAGATATAAAGAAAAGACACATAATGATTCATTGAATTGCAAGGCATTAGGATGGCATATTTATTTCAGAAAAAAAAAATTAAGGTTTATCAGGCTGAATTATAGTTAATATTTATTTAAGTAATCTTTATTTAATCAGAAAAAAAGATATGTTTCAGATTATATATGAGATTGTAGTTTTAATAAACTCAACTCCATGTTCTAAACCTTAAGGTGACAAATCACCCTGACTTTTGCAATAAACTTAACCAAAGTTAATTCAAAACTGATTATTGCACTCACAATATTACAAAAATACTAACCAATCTGATCCAAAATTAGTTTAGAATATAAACTTACCATGCATAATATCATTAAACAAAGTGCATTCATAAAATTACAAATTTCCTCTATTATGTCAATCTTAATATTTATTTATACCAAAATTAATAAATTTTCTATTTATTTTTGCCAAAACAATTATATAGCCATTCCAATGAATGTAGCAAATAGCAGAATGTATTAAAAATTAAAACTAATAAACAACATACATGTTTATGTAATTAAAAAAAAAGAAAATGAAAATCAATAAAAAAATTATTTCAGATATCTGCATAAGTTTTTAAAAATCAGCTTTTAGATTTTTTTTTAATTGTACTATAAAACTGCAACTCCAAAGTTTAATTGGAATAGAAATTTAATGTTTCTGCCTTGTTTAAAATATAACATTAAAAATATTTTTAAAAACTACATTTTCAATAAAAAGAAGGAAGAAAAAAGAACTATAAACAGAATCTCTAGTAGCACAAATACATTGTAAAATATTGTTTGATATTAAAAAATATTCACGTCATATAACCTTATTAAATATTGAAAAATAAAATATAATACTGCATAATATTTCAAAGTATTGCTTCATAAGCTGCGTTACTTGGGAAGATCAAAATATTAATTAAAAGGTGATAAAAAAGCTGAATGAACATAATGAAAGGCTAATTACTAAAATGATCCTCAAGATTAGCATTTTGTAAATATTAAATTTTGGGTTGAATAAGCTTCTATAGCAACATTTTTCTATGTAACATATTTATCAGAAGAATCTTTCTTCAATATAAAATAAATAAATAAAAATTAAAAAGAAATTCTTAGTATAAAAACAGAAAAAAAATATATAATGGATTCATCTCTAAAATTTTGATTCTTTTTTTTTTTTCTTCTTGTTTTTGTTGCTGCTGTTAACAAAGCAATCTTTTATAAGCAGCAGTATAATCATTGTCAAATAATTTGAAGTACACTAAAATGTTATGCTCAATATAATATTAAGAGATTTTTTTTTAATATGATAAAGCAATCAAGTTTTTTTTTGCCATTCATTCAATTATAAGAATCCACTGTCAAAAGATTCAGTCATCAAAACAATTTTTAAAAATTAAATAAAATTCTGATCTTGATATTAGAAAAATAGTAAAAGCAAAAACAAAAATCTTTTGAATACATATTGCACAATTGTATGGATGTGTTAGATGCTCAAACCATTTAAATAAATTTCCCACAGAAGAACAACATTAAAAAAAATATTCTACATTACAATAAAAAATTTTTTTAACATAATTTGAATATATATACAGAGAAAGGCAGACAGAGAATTTGTGAAGTTTCTAAAGAGAAATAGACAATTTTTGAAATTTATAACCATTGTATAAAAGATTGCATGCATTAACATTTATAACATTAAGTTAAACTATAGTTACGTTAAATTTTAAAGCTAAGAAAGTATTTAACAGGATAATTTTATTTCAACAAACCCCAAAAATGTTGCTGGTTCTGTTTCATATCCACATACCTCAACCACCAAACCAAAAAATAACAAAATAGGATTCATAGAAAATTTCAAATATTCCC
The DNA here is from genome assembly GCA_026543055.1 of Argiope trifasciata. Lineage (NCBI taxonomy): Eukaryota > Metazoa > Arthropoda > Arachnida > Araneae > Araneidae > Argiope > Argiope trifasciata. Next base: position 1,518,619 of record JAPMOQ010049481.1, read on the forward strand.
CACTAAATACTGGTGATGACAATTATCCATTTCTTAGTATTGAGCTAAAAATGAAAGTGACTCTCAAATACATTTTTTAACAACTTTTTAAAACTAAGAGTCATCATATTTCAAAAATTCAATTTGTTCACTTACAGTGTGATGGTGTAAATAAAATAATTGTATCAGTTCACATAATTTTATGTTATTTTTTTAAGTAATTTTATTTGTATTGTTACCTGCTCAAAAGGTTTTTCCCAGTTCCTAAGTCTATCAAATTATAGAAAACATAAAATTTATAATTTAAAGGTTAAATTGCATAAAATTGAGATATCTTTAAAAAAAATGAAATCAAAAATTTGTGTTTAGAAAATTCTATAAAAGAAGCATATTTAATAGGTAAAAAGCATGTAATAAGTATAAAGTTTAATAAATCAACAAAATTTTTTAAAAAAAATGGTAGAAACAGTTTTAACAGTGAAAGAATTGCATGAAAATATTTATGACAAAAATAATTATTTATCTACATGAAAGTTAAATTTAAATACCACAGAAAAAATTTCAAAACAAAATGATATATATTTCAAATGCTCAAAAACTACAATTAAAATAAGTGCAAAATTATAAAACATTAAATACTTTTTTCTGAGTTTCCAAAAATGTAGATAAGTTCTCTCTTCAAGTCTTACTTTAATTTCACAAAGTTAAAAATAATAATTCAAGCTTAAAATTAAGTTTTAAAATATTTGTTAAATACTAAACACTGATATACACAAAAAAATTACAATATAAAAAGTATTTATTTAATTCCTCCATAAGTATAGAGAAACAACTATTTTCATATGTGTAAAACCAAATGTCTTTTTAAGGAATCCTTTCATTTAAATCCTTTTCCTCAAAGTTCACATTTCTTTGTTCACAAAGTCTTTCATAAGGATGCTTCATCATGTGATAGTTCAAAGAAGCTTTCTGAGTAGAGTCTTTTCCACAGAACCTGCAGCTAAAAGGTCATTCTCTTGTGTGAATCCTCATATGACTAGATAAAATGGATTTCTTTTGGCAGTCTTTGCCACATAATACACAATTATATAAATATTCTCCATCGCTTTGACAAAATATGACAAGTTATCTGTATTTGGTGATGGCCAATCAAAAGAAGAAACCTCAGGTTATTCATATCTCTCTATTTCATTCAAAAAATTATTTCCTGCAACTGAAATGAAACAAAGCAATGTAAGTTATAAATAGTGTGTTAAATAGCACATTAAATCTTAGAAAATTGACATTAAAATGCACATAATAGAATCATAATATTGTTATAAATAGGAATTAATTTATCACAATGAAACATTAATTCACCCTTTTTCAATTTCATCCAAGAGAAATTTAAAATCCGCATTTCCTAAAATAATATAGATATAATAACTAATGTTAAAATAATATAGATGTAATGAAAAAGTGGCATAATGACTCAATTTACAGTGCAATGTTCATTTAAAATTGCAAAGAATTATTACTGCATATTTACATCAGAAAAAAAATGATTTATAATGATGAATTGTGATTTAATTTCTATTTATTTTTTTTTCAGAAAAAAGAAAACTCTTAGCTCAAGTATGTGATTGTGTTTTTAATGAACTCAACTCAATTTTCTAAAACCTCAGATGATCTGTTACACTGAGTTTTGCATTAACCTTAGTTCATTCAAAGTCACTTCTTTCACTCATTGTATTACAAGATATTTTGCCAATTAGATCCAAAGTTTAGAATATAAATTTAATAGGCATAATACAATTAAATAAAGATCATACATAAAACTGCAAAATTCCACTACTATGAGAATATTAATATTTATTTTTATTGAAATGAATGCAAATTTCTATTTATTTTGTTAAAACCATAAAATAGTATCTACAATTCTGGGAAAAATGGTAATAATTTTTTTGAAATTAATACTCTTAAAACATGTTTATGGGATTAAAAAATAAAAAATTAAATTAAACAGAAAAATTTTCCTTAGATATTTGTATAAATAAATATGAAATCAGCTCTGAGATTACAAAAACACTCGCAAAAACTGAATACAGTGTTTTTTAAAAGTTTAATCAGTATGGAAATCCTTTTTTACCAAAAATAAGAAAATAATCACTGTTAAATATTTAAAAGTAAACTAAAATTTTATAATCAATATTATATTTAGAGATTTTTTGTAACGAATATGACAAAACAATCAGATTTTTATGTCATTCTCTCAATAATAAGAATTCACAGAAAAAAAATTCAATCATCATAACAATTTCCAAAAATATAATTAAATGTCATTTTCATTTTAGTTTTATAAAAATAGTAATAAATGTTTAGAATATATATATATA
>JAPMOQ010049481.1:1521072-1537142 GCA_026543055.1 Argiope trifasciata
CAATCATAAAACTATTAAAACAATCAAAACCCATTTCCTGGTCAACAAAAATTTAAACGAAACCAACTAGGTCGAAATCGCAATTAAAACTCAATTCAGAATTGCACGCTAAAAGTTCACAAAATGAAAGATAAATAAAATAGAACCAATTAATGAAACAAATCCAAATTACTATAGATAAATGTGCATTATCCAATATTTCATATTTAGAATGCAATCAAATGATAGCATTACAAAAACTTAAAAATAATATTACATTATTTACAATAGTAGGTACAATAAAACAACTTTTACAAACTTAAAATGATTCAAGTTTTCATATAAAATTATTGACTACCTTCTTTATTGAAACATGTAATATTTTTAGTTTTTAAATAAATTATCAAATGAAATAAGATTTCAAAATTTTTTAATTATAATTACATTATTAATTCTATGGTCACATAAAATAATGAAGTGCATGTTATGTTAATGCATGCATCTGATGAATGACAAAATTCTAAAATCTTAATCAGGTACCAATGTAAGTGATTTTAATATATGTCAATGTCAAATACAAAAAACTCTCCTGAATTTGGCACGGCTACAAATAGCATGCATTAAAAAAATTGACCATCACTTTAATATTATGAGTGGTTTTAATACAATGAGTAAACAATGAACACCACTACCTTACATGTTTTATCACTCAAGTTAATCTCTCACTCCAGGGAGAGGCAGGACCAATGATTTGATAATAAGGATTAGGCTTTGATATTAGAGAATTCTAGGTTCAAAATCCAATTCCATGAAAAACCCACCATACAACTGGGTCTGTTGCATATTAAGTTATTCAGGGTCCAACATATTTTCGTTGGTGTAGAACAATGTGCAGGGGAAGGGGGGGTAGTTTAGATGTTGTGCATATCTGCCAATAGTTCAAAAGCATGAACTTCATCACAAAATAGTCATAGTGTTGCTTTGAAGCAGAACATTAATATAATGAGGCTAAACTTCTGATTCCTGCATACAGCCGACCAACCCGCAACCACTGAACGTAAATAAACTAAACTGAACCACTGAACTGAAACTAAACTAAACTTCAGGAGAGAGAGACCTCAAACTCTTATGGTTTTTGTAATAAGAATTATTGACAATTGCTTGATGTGCAGATATACTTGTGTAAAACCTGCTTTGGATTTATTACTACAAATATTTCTTATTTGTCCTTACAAATAAAAATCAGGATGGTGAAAAAATATTTCACTGCCTTATCAGATTATGACATAGAAATGATTGTATATGCTCAATTTAACAAAAAAGACACAATCCCTAATTTCTTTATTGCTGTATGAAAGGAAAATATACAGCAATAAAGAAACTATGATTAAATTCATATTAACATTCATAAATTAAAGAATACACAAATGATATGTATATTTCAAATGCTCATAACTGCTAAAAAAACATATTTCTGAAAATTTATACATTGAAACATTTTTAAAATATTACCACTCTTTTTTCCTTCAAAAATATGATTTTTATGTCTTTATTTTCAAAATATTAAGACTGCATTCCTGAATAAAGTCTTCATAATAACTTAAAAAATAATAATAAAATTCTTCTCTAACAGAGTTTTACTCCCCACTTTTAACTTTTCCATTTTCACAAATGTACACTCAAATAAATTTTTTAATGTTTTCTTAATTTAAATTCTCAAACACAAAAATGAAATCAGGGGAATCTTGCCACATGATGTGAACTTATGTTGTGACGATTCAGTGGTGATTTCTGAGCAAAAGTTTGTCCACACAAAGGACATCTAAAAAGTTGTTCTTTAGTTTGGATTCGCAAATGATTCTGAAAAGTGCTGGAAATAAAAAATATATAATCAAATGATTTTTTTTTGTTTGTTTGCAATGAAAAATATTAAAAAACATATATTTTCCCACTAACTATGAAAAAACAACATTTTAATCTGGATTTAACAATACAATAACACCAAACAAAAAATTTTATGCAATTGTAAAGCATTAAAAAAAGGTAGAATATCTCAAAATAACAGCAAAATACTAAAATATACATATTATATATAATACATAAAAACTATTTGAAATTTATTGATAGGAGTAAAACTTTGTCCAAGCTATTTATTGCTTTATTAGTACTTAGTTTAATTACTAATAAAGCAACTAATTTAATTTAGTTAATTAAAATTTGTTCTTAAAAAGAATTTTTTTAAATTAAGAATCTTTTTTTTAAAATATTTTAAGCTAAAATTAAATTAAATACCATAGCAGGAAATTACAAAAGAAGCAATTTCAGACTAATAATTAAACAAACATTCAATAAACAAACACAGACTTAAACATAAAATATTGATGTCTAGATAAGAAATGCATAAACAATATCAACTGTCAATTTTTTAAACAGATCGAACTAAAGCAATATAAAAATAATCAAATAAGAAACAAAACAAAGTCAAAATACAAAAGAGAAAGAAATCGACATATTTTATTATCATGGAAAACCCAAATACTTATGATGAGTTATCACTAATTAATAAAATAAATCATTTTTTGATTTGATAAAATATAATGGATTAAAACTATTAATTAAAAATAATAATAAAAAAGAGAGGATGAATCTGTAGTTAATATTTAATAAAATATTTTTTTAAATACTTGAAGCACAGGGCATTTAGAAAATAATTAAATACATACAGTGTAAATTTATATACCTAATCAAATTGCCCCTTAACAAAAAACAAACATATTTCTAATAAAAAAAAAAGCAAAAAGATACTGAAAATTTTAGTAAATCGTTACTTTATAGCAAAAAAGAAAATCAAACTTATTGCTTTTAAAATGAATTTTTGATCCATTTGAGATGAAAATATATATATATTATTATAGAGGGGAGGAAGCCAAGCTATGGTTTATAATGATGACATTAAAATTTTCACTACACAAATCAGCTTAAGATGAATGTGGAAAAACAAAGCTTTGTGAAATATGCACTAAAAAGAAAGCAGTAGAAGCATATGCATGCCGACACCAGGAGTTAAGCCTGAAGAAACTGAAAAAATAAATAAGAACTTCAGAATGTATATACATATCCATGTGCAGGAAATCAGTATTGGTAATCTCAACACCATCAAAAAGTAGAAATCATAATACTTATATCTTAAAAATCTATTTATGCCTAATAGTTCGAAGGGCAAACCAGAAATAATGAACAATTATAAAATAGCTAATATAATGATGCATGACAAAAATGAAAATCATAAGTTAGAATAAGCATAAATAGTTTTTTAATATTATAGCAAACTTTTAATGAATTAAGTTAAATTAAATTTTTATTGGGAATAAGAAAAAATCGTCCCTCCACACATAAATTGATTAATATAAAATATTATTAAAATAAATATTTAAACTAGAAAATATTATTTTAAATGGATTTGATATCCATCTATAGTTTATAATCTACAATGGTATGGGAGCAATTAAACATAAATTTATATTTTTTAAAAATTAAGATTTTTAAATGAAAACTTAGAAGGAATGTAAGCCATAAAGTAATCAATATTTGATCATTAAGAAGTATTTATTAATTCCTTGAGGGACATTGGAAAATAACACTGGACATAATCACTACTAAAAAAAAGATAATAATAATAAAATATTTTTATTTATTGTAAGCTAATTTTTTGTTTCAAACTGAAGATTACACAAAGTAAAAATGATAATTAAAAGCTGAAATTAATCTATAATGCTTATCTATGCTCATCAGAAAAGTTTTAAACAAAGTTTTCAAGAAAGAAAAGTTTTTTCATCACAGTGATAGAGACAGCATATAGATTTATCAAATAAATAATTTGAAAAAATTCAACAATTTCATCAATTGGAGATATTTCACAGCAAAGAACCAAAAGATACTCAGCAATAAAATCTTGTTAAATAACAGGATAATAGCATTAAAATCTTATTACAAGCAACACAATACTACCATCTACTATAGTGTTAATATATAAGAAATAGTAATAAAATACATTACTTTTGTACATGGAGCATTTCTTTCTTATATCTTAACACAGAACATCCATTCTGTCTTCAAATATATAAGAATTAATATTTTAAACAATAGTTTAAAGAAACAGCGACAAGTTTATCATTTTTCAACAATTTTTCATTAAGAGTAATCCAAATTTATTGATTACACTGCTGCAATCTTCAGACTTTGCTTAGAAACCATTTTCACAAAAATATAACTTGGAACTGAATTGTAATAAGGTACATCAAAAATTCTTAAAACAATTAAATAGAAGGTGTCATGAAATGAGTCCATAAATGTCGTTTTATGCTTTCTGAGTAAATTTTTCAGCACACATCGTGCAGCAGAAAGTATGCTCTCCAGTATGTGTTAAAATATGATTCTTGAGATTAGTCAAAAATAATGAAGCTTAGTTTCAAAAAGACATTTATGAAGCTTGTTGTTCCTAGTTTTCTATCCTGAGAAAAAAATTAGAATGTAGAAAAATTAACATTTTAATAAAATAAAGTGAATGCAATTAAAATTGAAAAAATGGGTGTTAACTATAGCAGCGTGATCTGATAGGTATTCTTTCAGAATTTGCAAAAAGATAAAAATAGTAATAATAATTAAGAATGAAAATAAGAGAGGTGTTCATAAATAAGGAGGTATACAAAAAAAACGAATGTATCTCTAAACAAGAATCCATAGTCAGTTCAAGGAAGAAAAATTTATTCAAGTTTAAAAATTTAAATAAAGGAGTAAAATGAAAAATAACAAAAAGAAACAAAAATAAAAATTGGGTTTATATTTTAAGATTTGTTTTTAATGTGATAGATATCTTTGAAATTTTCATCTCATAGACATAAAATATAATCCATTATTTTTTTTAATATATTTTTAAATACAATAAATAAATTATATACAGAAAAATTTTTTAAGTCATACTTTTATGATCAGATAAAAGTATGGATGGATTGCAAATAAACAAATTTCAAATTCGCTTTTGATTAATTTTGCTTTACGCCTGCAGTAAAAAAATATTTTTAATACAGATACATCATGCTTTTAAGTTAGAGAATAATATGGATTTGAATTTGACCATTAAAAGGGTCCTTAAGTTAAAAGCAATAATAAAATTTAAAATACAAAAGTTTCTTTCACAGCCAAAAGCCTTTTAATGCAGGATCTTTAAATATTGTTTCCAGTGATTTTCAGATTTCTTTTCAACATTAATCTCGAAAAGATACATCATAGACACATGCAAAAAAGATCCAAATTTGATAGAGGTTATTCATATATATCTTCTAACAGCTTTCTGATCGATAAAATTTTTCAGTTTTCTAAGAAAAAAATATAACAAATAAAAAATTCTTCAGAAATTATGCATATATTCAATAGATAATTAAATTCAAAATACTCTGTGTAGTTAATTACATAAAAAGAGAAATTTATTTTTCATCAAATATTTTAAAAACTTGCAAACCAGGTAAGAACTGCAATACAATTTTTATAAATGAACACACATGTGTTGTTTTAGATGTTCCATATGTTTAAATCTCTTTCCACAAATATTACATCTGTAGGGACGCTCAGTAGAATGTTTGCACATGTGCCTCTTTAGATGTGAATTTTGGCAAAAATCTTGGCCACACACAGAACAAATATAAGGACGTTCTCCAGTGTGTATCATAATGTGACTTTTCATATGAGTAGAAATTCTTGTTGAATAATCACAAAAAGGGCATTCATGCAATTTATAATTAATTTTCTTGCATACTAAAACATCCTGTAAACCTGCAAGGGAAAAAATATCAGAACAGAACAACAATCAGAATAAAAAGCTTAAAATAAAAATAGCACACAGACAATTTATCTTTTAGTAATACTAATTAGTTCGAAAAACTGATGTATATGAAATAACTCCCACAAAACTTCTGCAACCCAAATCCAGAGGGCAGCTTCCAATTTGTGGCAAATGAATTTATAAGCTTTGATTGCTAAATAAACCACCAGCTAAAATAAAAGAAACTTTATAATTAAGAGAAAAATCAATTATAAATCCTTGATATTATCATAAATATTTTGTTTGTATTTATTGGCTGCGAAATGCTAAAAATTTGTATATATCCAAATATAATTTAAACGCAATGAAATCTTTAAATTCCATTTAACATAGCAATAAAATTTGATAAACATTTACTAAAAAAAATAATAAATATTTAAAATTAGCCTGTTTAAAAGAAAATAGTGTTTTAGCTCAATTATTCATGCAAATAGAGCAGAATTTTTACTTAACAAACTAAAATAAAGAGTGATAAATGCAAACTTTTAAATAGATTAAGAGATTTTAAAATAAAATAATAAGCATGAAGAAAAAAATTATGAAAACAAAAGGCCAGTGGGATTTATTTTTTATGCTCTTCATTTCCTAACAAAATTTTCTGAAACAACTGCATAAAGAAAATATATACTAAAAATTGCTTTCTATAAAAAGAAAATAAAAACAAGTACAATCCTAAACATAAATATCATTAGGAAAAAAATAAAGACATAAAAAAGTGTAATATTTTAAATTGTGTCTTTTTACAGGTCTAGATACATTTTCCAATAAAATTCTTTTAATAATAATTATAAAAATAAATAAATAGGCAGTTAAATACCAGAATGAAGATACTACTTCTCTGTTGCTTTCCAATTAAAGTATTGAGCTTTGACAGAGTATTTGAAAAAAAGGCTTTCTGTGAGCATATTGCACTTAACACTATATAAAAAAGATGGAGACTTACAACAATGTATGTGTGCGTGTATGTGTGTGTATATATATACCAGCAGCACTTGCAATGTGGCCCTTAAAATTTCAAACAATTCCTTTACATGAAAAAAAAACTAAATGCAAGAAATTCAAGACTAATATAAAATGAAATAAAAAGGAAAAACTTTTTTTTATTTTTGCCATTCCAGCTCTTTACTTTTGCATTATTATATAAATAATGGGGGATGATGTTTTCACGACTTTTTAACATAAGGTTGACAATGTATTAGTGAAAATTTAACAGTATAATCTGTCTTCTTGTTCTTCCATTTAATACAAAGGAAAGCATTGCTAAACATGTAATAAGATTTTATTTCTTTTCTTGATAGAATCGATTAAGAACAAAAGTTTTTAAAAAGTTTAAATACAGTCAAAATGAGATTCAAATAAGTAGTTAGTAAAAAGATTAGATGTCATACCTAAAAATTTATAATGTAAGCATTTTTAAATATTCCATTGATCTTTTTTAAAATTTTGCAAAATTATAATTTAAACAAATAAATATAACAAGTTTAGTTTAAAAAGAAAAGAAATGGATAGTAATAGTTTAAAAAGAAATGGATTAATAATCAAATTAATATGCTATTGAAAGGCATTTATTTGAAAACTAAGAAATCAATATAATTTTAAGACTTTCCCTAAAATAAAAGCATCTCTTTAAAAGATTTATCCAGTTACGAAAGAAAGTTCATGCAAACTACATTAAATAAGCAAGACACAAATAAAAATGTTATTTTAGACAAACAACAAAAAATAAAAATACATTAGCAAACAAAATGGAAGATGTAAATTATTTTATTAAAATAATAATAAAAAAAGAAAACAGTAGTGCAAACATAGACATTTTCTTTTAATTCCAGTGCCTTTGTTCTAATATAATTATTTCCAAGATCTCTCACAAGGTTATAACATAAAACTTTACTAGTTTTTTAAATGAAGTGTATAATATCATACAAAAAGAAATGAAATTGATAAATATTTAAAACATTATTATTCATGCAATATAAAATGGTCATCAATAATCATATACAAATTTATGAGATAGTAAATACTTTGACTCTCGCGCAAAATAATACTTTAAGTTTAAAAAAAAAAAAAAGAAGAAATTAAAATGGAAAATGAGTTATGATGAAGTGCTGAAATATACTACTTTCAAAAAAAAATTTCAATTTCCAAAATGTTATCAAATAAATAAATAAATCCAAAGAAAATAGCAAAAATCCTAAAGCTTGTTTAAGTATAATGACTAAGTAAGAACAAAATAATTTTCAAAAATGAAAAGCATATTTTGCTAAAATTAACAAAAAGTATGATTAATTCTCAATCTTATTTAAAAAATGCACACTAAAAAACAGTAACAATTATACAGCAGCTTATGTATAAAGTAAACATTTAAAAAGCACTAAAACTACAAAATTAAAATTTATTTTAAACTTAAGCAGCTCATTTTTAAGCAAATCTTTTACATACATTAACTAATAAAAGACAGGAAAATGCTAATTAACATGAATTGATATCTATGAAATATCTCAATCTTTGATACTTCCCGGCATTTTAGCAGTACTGTCGCATGTGTACTAATACATAAACTTTAAAAATAAAGATCACTGAAGCTAATCAAGAACTAAGAAAAGAGGAAACAGTAAATCCCTGATGTTTAATTAGGATTTATTGAAAAGTCACTAGTTTACAACTGGGAAACAATAGCACTTTTGTCATTCAAAGTTTTTAGTGATATGTTATTATTTAATGTTAATTAATAAGAAATTTAAAAACAATCAAAAGCTGCATATTTTAACTAATATATATGATAAAAAAGATGATGAAAATTAGATCTGATAGTTTCTCAAATTACAATATAAATATTCAAAATAATATAACATTTAATAAATCTTTCACAGTAATGTTTCCCACAAAACCAAAAAGAATCTTCTGGACTTAATAAAACATAATTTGCCCCAATTTTACAAATCAATATTTCAGATAATTACAATATTCCACAATAAAATGTAAATTACAACTAACTTCAAGATTATAATATATGCTTATTTATTAGTAAAACAAAACTAAGACACAGGCTATCAACAAAATCTACTAACCATTTTCCAAGAAGTGTGATATATATAGAACTGTTTTTGGAATAAATTATAAATAATTATGTAGATGACTGGAAATGAAAGATTAGAATTTCACAGACATGGCCTCTAAAACTTAATGGTATAAAATATGCGTTCCAGAATGAATAAACATGTGCCTTTTTAAATGTGTTTTTTGAGTAAATTTCTTCCCACATATTGAACAAGAGAAAGGACGTTCTCCAGTGTGTATCAAAATATGTTTCTTCAGATTAGTCAAAATAAAAGATGAATAATTACAGTAGGAGCATTTATGAAGTTTATACTTCGATGATTTCTGGTTGAAATAGGTTTCCATATCTAGGAAGAAGAAAATTATTATAAGTAGCATACAAAAGTATTAATATCACAAAAAAAGACAAAATGTAGCAACTTTCATTTGTATTTAATTCAAATATGCAATAAATTATAGCTTTTCACTAACTTGCAAAAATATAACAAAAATGTTTCAAATACAGAATATTTAAGTCAATCTTAAATAAAATTCTACAAGAAAATGAAAAAAGATCTTGGCATTCCACAAAAAAAGTAATAAATCTAAAAAAATTAAAGCAAAAAAAAAATGTTTTTTGATAAGGATAAAAAACTGTTGGAACAATTTTGTCATTCCTATGAAGACATATTATGAGCATTAGGGAAATAAAATGTATGAAAAATACAAAATAATTTTTATCTTGTGCCCTAATTTTTTTACATTCATGTGCTTATACTGCATGTACTGTACCATTTATTTGGTTCCTCCTTAAACTTTTGATTTAGGCATCCAAATTTCTTTTATTTCTATTTAAATTGCAGAAACCTCTTTGACTTCTTACATTAATGTCATTTTATTCCCTTTTTTATTCTATTTAGATTATTTTATTTGATTATTTGAATTTTATAAATTATATGGCTTTAACTTTCAATTTGGAATTACTTTTTTTTTTATTGATTATACTTTACTCATGAATATACCCTTCATTCATAAACTCTACTTCTACAATAGACTTCTTTACTACAAAAATAAATTATAATTGCAGTCTAATAAGAGGATTAATTAGAGGATTTTTTAAACTTTAGTCTCTATAATCTTAAAGTTATAATTTGAATTTGCTTTTTAAATACATTATATATTTTATGAATAACTAAATAAAAATGTGCTTCAATTTAACAAAAGTTTTACTTTCTAAAAAAAGGAGTTTTATTAATAAAAAATATCTATTTAAATATATGAATAAGAATTTGACAGACAAAGAGAATATGGCAAATAGTATTACAAAACAAAGCACATCAACAGTTAATAAAAAATAGTGAATAATATAGAAGATAATAACCAAGATGAATAAACATTTGAAAAATATATTTCATAAATCATGAAGATATTCATTATAAAAAGGCAATAAATCCTTCACATTAATGATAGAAAACAAAATCCTTAGTTTGCATATATTCACATATAAATATTATGAATGTGTTGTTATGCATATGTTGTTTCAAATGCTCCGTACATTTTCCCAAACCATCAAGAACTGATGGTCTGATGGTAAAATCCTGGGTTTGTAACCAGAGAGTTGCAGATTTGATACAGGATTCATCCGAAGAACTCTCATGTAAGTGAGTCTGGTGAACGTTAAATTTGTTTGGGTCAAACGTCCCCTGGCCATGCTGGTATGGTGTGAAAATGGAAGTGCTGTCTGAGATATTGTCCTTGTCATCTGACTGTGATTCAAAATTACGAAATCCATCCCTAGCCCTAGCATTGCTTTAAAATAGGACATTAATATAACTAAAAATAAATTCTCACAAATGTCACTATTACAGATACATTCAATATACTATTTTTATATGTACCTTTGATAGTTCCAATTTAGAAAAAAAATTGCTTCCCATTTAGATCATATGTAAGGATGATTCAGAATGTCAGTAGGATATGGGGTTGAATAATCAGAAAAAAAGGAATTTACACTACATTTATAATTCAAGCATGTAGATATGACTTATATGCTTGCAAAGAAAAATAATAAATTGATAGTTACAGGAAAAGATTTGTATTGATATCAAATACAATTCGTATATTGATTTATTCATTTAAATAAATTTCAAATATTGTATAAATGTAATGTAAATGTACAATGACAGTAATAAAAATTGTAATAAAAAAGATATGCAAATTGTCAAAAATGAAAGAAATAAAAAATATATAACAGTAAATCAAAAATTATTCTAAAAATGAACATTCAGAGGAATTTATTTTCAACATTACACTGTTTCAAAACAAATACATAAGAGGGAAAAAAAACATGTACATAATATATAAAATTTAAAAATAATTTTTCAAAAATTATTTATTTATTTATTTTGTTTTCACAACATTTCCGAAATCTACATTACGAATCAATTATAAGAAAAGCTGATATAAGACATTTCTGATTTATTCTCAAGAAAACGCTCACCCTATGTATAGTTATATCAATAAAATGAATATACTGGATGCATTAAGAGATTATTTCTTAGTTGATTTTCAATTTAAAGTTTGAGATTTCACAAAAGACTTCAAAGGAAGGTCTTCTATGTATATATTATATTTTATATCACAAATATAATGAAGATTAATTTGTAAAATTTATATGCAATGTTCTTTTTAGTATTATTAATTCAACACATATACAAAAAAGAGAGGGACAGAATGATAGAACAGAAATTTAAGAGAAATATGAAATAAGATTTTTTCCCTTCCAGATAATAATGGATAATTCTTAGAATATAAATGAAATCAGCAAATTCCTCTTAATACCGCATTTAAAAATAATGTTTTAAATATCAAATTATTATGAAATTTCAGAAGCAGCTAGGGATTCTTATTATCTCACTAAGAAGTAAAACACTACTAACTAAGAAATATAATATTTTAAAATTCAATACAAATTTAAAAAAGAAAATATTTACTATGCTTATTTGCACATGTATATAGCACATTGTTGAAATATAGAAAAACTAAACTTGGACAAGTAAAAAAAGTACTAAAATTCATTTTTGATATCAATAAAAGGAATTTAATTATTGTTTTAATTTTAATCTAATAGTTAAAATTAAAACAATAATTAAAAAACTGCACTGAAAATAAAAAATATCAAGCTTCAAAGTAAGTACAGTGGCAGTGGCAAAGTAACTAAAGTTCCTATAAAGTAGAGAAAGCATTCTACATAATGGGATGAGACAATTTTATGCAAATAAAACATGTCATTAATTTATAATTGTGCATATTACTCAGATATTATAGTTTTTAAATTGTTAGTTACACTGTTCATATAAAAACAATGGCAAATGTAAACATTTGCTTTCATCTTCCAAAGCTAAATAAATTCAAAAACTATGAAAGTGTTTAATATATCTTGTAGCTTTCATTTGTTTTGCTATATGAAATCATTAAAAAATTCTATCACATAATGAGAATTCATCATACAAACATGCATTATATAACAAACTACAGCAAATTTTAACATAAAGTTTTAGCACTAACTTTTATTAAATTGAATAGATAACAACAGGAATATTATTTGAATTATGAAATAATGAGAGCACTTACAATAATATAAAGAAAATACATTTGATTATTTTGATACAGAATTGAACAATTCAATTTTGAGACCATTAAATAATCAGCATTCAATAACAGCAACATAATATTCACAAAACTGTAAGTGCAAAAAGAAAATTTGTGCAGTCATGAAAAATTTATAATAAACATTTTCATGCAAGTATAATATTTATTGTTTTCATCAGAATGTATAGACAATATAGAGAAAAGTTCTTTTTAACAAAATTTTTTCATACAAAAAAAAATCTGGAATGAGAAAAATCTTTCTCTTTATAAAAGCTAAGAATAATAGAATAATAAGCAACTCTAAAAAATAATGTAGGAAATAATACTGGGTTTTTGCTGTTATTGTGTTAAACTTTTTTTAACCAATAACACCACTTCCACCAGAAAATTTCTGCCACCATCTCAAAATAAATATGAAATATAAAAGAAAATAAGAAATTTTGTTGATATATATATATATCAATTCAACTTTGATGAAATTCAGTTTAAATTTTTTTAAGCTATTTCCTCAACTATGCACCAGATTTTAATAAATTTCAAATTTAAAAAAAATAACTATCATGATATAAATATTTTATAAACAATAATTTATAAAAAATTTAGGATTGCTGACATACAGTTTCTTTTGATCTTGTAAAAGAAATTTAAAAAATATTCAAACTCTCCACAATTTATAGAATAAATAGTTCTCAAAATACAGTTATGTACAAAGGCTTATACACTAAATTTAGAGGGCTTTGGCTAGTTTGTTTATTTGTTTTTTAGGAACTATTATATTAAATAAAACAAAAAAGTCACTATGATGAAAAAAAAATCTTTCAGAATTATATTAGTTAAAATAATGTTTAATAAATTTTCAAAACATTGTTTTAGCAAGAATGGCAAATGAGAATTCACTCATGAAAATGTCTTAAGGCATCTGAATTCGACAAAACAAGCGAAGCTTTTTAATATCCCATAGTCAAAACTATCTAAATTAATAATCTATACCATCTTTAGTAATAAATAAAGGAGAAGGTGTGTCTTTTGACATGACAGATAAGACAATTTGAAATACACTTTGAAATGCAAAAGAATGTAATTCTTAGTGATTTTTTTTAACTTTTAATAATTTTAACCCAAATAATACAAAATTTTATTTTAAAAAATCCTTTAAGTGATCTTAATTTCATCAAAGGGAAATTTATTTTTCTAAATTTTAACAATTTTAAAAAATGCTAACAAATATTTGTGGACAGATAGTTGATTGCTAAATGCAACATGTACAGTAAAAGCTCTTTATTCACGAGATATATGTTCCATAAATTTGCCGCGATTA
The DNA here is from genome assembly GCA_026543055.1 of Argiope trifasciata. NCBI lineage: Eukaryota > Metazoa > Arthropoda > Arachnida > Araneae > Araneidae > Argiope > Argiope trifasciata. The sequence goes on from JAPMOQ010049481.1 coordinate 1,534,935, forward strand.
CAGAAACCATGAATACGGAATGGTCATTTATATGGGATTATAGGGGATACGTTCCAAGGTGGCAAAATAAACAATATATATATATATATATATTGTTTATTATATATATAAAATTATATATTATATATATATAGATAGATAGATTTTGAACATTTTGATTAATTATCTAAAGACTTAGGCAATGGTTTGAAGAATTTTGTCATTTTCTCTTCCTTGGCAGTTTGTAAAAGCTCCTTCAATTCAGATTGATATGCAGCAGTCACATAAGCAATTTGCCTCTTAAAAATAAGACTTCGTTCCATAGACAAATCAATGTTCATAAAGAAATCGTAAAACTCATTTGCCTTTCTTAAACCCTCACTAAGATTTTTCAAATTAAATGTCACGTTTCCAGTGCCTGTTGAAGCATCTTCTTCAATGGGTTGAAGATTTAACATTTCCACCAAGTCGGCTTCAGTCAGATCTTCGGCTTGCGATGCAAGCAATCCCTGAATGTCACTTGATTCTATCTGTTCGAACCCATCTCGTTCTATTCCATTCGCGATTTCGGCTATGTTTGCAGTTTGCATTTAACAACATACTAAGGCAAAGTTGTAATAAGATCTATTTTGCTTTTTTTTATTAGTCCACTGAACAGCATTTACAACCGATATTGGTTTGGTTTGGTTTAGTTTAGTTTAGTTATATTAACGTCCCGTTTAAAGCAACACGAGGGCTATTCTGGGACTGAACTCGTAATTTTGAACCACGGTCAGATGACGAGGACGACAACTGAAGTGGCACCCCCTCTCCACACCACGCCACACCAGCGGGAGGACTTTGGCCTGACAGATTTAACGTGAAAGAGACCCCCTCACACGACGGATCTTCGGTGGAATCGAGTCTCGAACCTGAAACCCTTCGGTTCCGAAGCCGAGACCTTACCACCAGGCCACCGCGGCCCCACAACCGATATTGGGTTGGATACCTATTGGAATCCTTTCATTATTATGGATGTACTTATTAGATAAGAAAATAAAGAAATTTTTAGCCGCGAATCTAGGAATTGGGTCACACTTTTTTAATCCGCGAATAGTGGAAACGCGAATGAAGAAAGCGCGAATAAGGAGCTTTTACTGTATAGGAAATATAATTATACAATTAATTGTTATTGTGCATTAATATCATTTTCTGAAAACTTTCTACATCTTTGGCATCAGAATAAAAAAGTTAGTAATTCAGAAAATATTTTTTAAATCAAGAAACCAATTTATTTTAATTTAATATTGTAGTCTTTTAAATAATGTGAAACTTAATAATTTAATAGTTGCACCATCAGAATTTATTCTTAACTTAATTTCTCACAAACATTAAGAAAATACAATAATTAAAAAGATGTTCCAGGATGAAGCAACATGTGCTTTTTCAAATTTGCTTTCTGAGTAAATCTTTTGCCACATACAAAACAGATGAAAGGACGTTCCCCAGTATGTACAAACATATGTTTCTTCATATTAGATGAGATTAAAGATGTATAATTACAATGTTGGCATTTATGTAGCTTACTCCTCACAACCTTTCCTTCGAAAATCATTTGCATACCTGGAGCAAAACAATAGTAATTAATACATAAACAAGGCAAAATGTAACACAAATAAGAAATGTAAAAGAAGAATTAAAAAGAAAAAAAAACGAAGACAAAGTAAAAAAACTTTTGGCACAAATTTCAACATAGAGAATGACTTATTATTATAAAATAAAATCATGTTAAAAAAACACAGAAATAGTCTCACAGGTATTCAATGAAAATCTGAAAACAACAAAAACAAAAAAGTTAATAATATAATCACTGATATATTAAGAAATAAAATAAAAAAAACGTGGAAAAAAAATTTCGATTAAAACACAATTTAAGATTGAATGATTTTAATTATAAATGTATACGACAAACTCATTATATAATTATATCACTGGACACATCAATATATCACCTCTCATATCACTGGACACATTGTTCACTTGTTTAGAACTTTCTATTCATATAATCCAACTATTCTTTTGCATATAGTTTTTTTTTCTTTCTTTTTTTTTTTTTTTTTTTTCTTTTTTAAAAACTGATATTAACACATTAAAGGCAGGGGATTTTGATGAAAATATGCTAGGTAACACGGATCAAATCGTAGTACTACAACTCCTACCTTTAATGTGTTAATTAATATTAAAAAATTA
>JAPMOQ010049481.1:1542142-1611177 GCA_026543055.1 Argiope trifasciata
AACCAGTTTTCATTACAGTTATAAACTTAGAATTTTTATATTTCCTATTCTTGCAATCAAAAATGAAATTTAAAGGTACATTCTGGTATCATTTTATAAATATTTGCATTTATCTGTAAAAATTTTCTAAAACAATCATAGGTAATAGGCAAAATAATGAAAATCAAAACAATTATTTTAACATAAATGTGAAAATGTTTTTTTAAATGCTTGATATATTTATGTGTATGTGTATATATATATATATATATATATATATATATATATATATATATATATATATATAAAACATCTTAAGTTTTCATGCCAGATGCATTTTCAGTTAATGCCTATGTTACTAAAAAAATGTTAATAAAATAAAAATGAATGACCTGTACGATGAATAATAAGTACTAGTTAGAATTATTTCTCATCACCCACTATATGGTAATAAATAAACAAAATAAATAAGTAAAATTTTAAATCAATCTTGCATATGTACAAACATATGAGTTTTTAAATACTCTCTCCTTTTGAAGCCTTTCCCACAAATGTTACAGTAATGAGGTCTCTCATCAGAATGAATAGTCAAGTGATTCTTAAGATGTGCTTTCTGTGCAAAATCCTGTCCACATATAGAACAGCTGAAAGGTCTTTCTCCAGTATGCTTCAGAATATGACGTTTCAGATTAGTTGATACTAGTGAAGAGTACTCACAATAAGGACATTTCTGGCATTTGTTTTTTATTGTCTCCTTAGAACTATTTTCTGCAATCGAAAAAAATATTAAAAAATCAAACATACTACTTTATCCAAATATTTATCTTTTAAAAACAAGAAAGATAAATATATAAAGATTGCAAATTCATTCTTCAGCTTGTTCTGTGTGAATGGCTTCAGTAATGTTATATGTTTTGAGATACATTTTTCGTGTGTATACAAACTACAAACACAATCACACAAAATAAATGTTATCATAACGTTACAGAATAACAATTATTGCTAAGTTTAAATCTTATATTGTTTTATTTGTGCCAACATTTATGACTAAATTTGTCACTGAAAATTATCATAAGATTTAGCATGTATGTGACTCAAATAACCAAATGATAAATAATAATTATCTTCTGGGAAAAATATGTACACAAGTTATAATACAGATAATTGGTACAGATTTTAATTTTGAACAAAAGAAATAGAAAAAACTCTTTAATGCCCTAAAAGAAAATGGAATATGAATAAACAAACATTTATTTCCATTTTATATTATTATACAAAAATTCAGAGTCGCACAATATGTTTTAAAACAGTTCAAAGAAAAAAAATATTATTCAATACAAAACATACATATATGAACTTTCAAGATGGAATTAAAAGTTAATAATCAGAATGCTTTGTGGCATACATTTGCATAATATAAAGAAAGGGGTCTTTAACTGATATTCAATATAAATACTATAATGTAAAGATCACAAAGATCATATTTACTAACAATTTGATATTTAAGCCATCTATTTATATTAGAGAATATGAGTGAGGGGAAGGGGTTGTTCTAGAAAGTGCCACATGTGCTAGATTTTTTTTAAATTTATTTAAAAAATTAAACAAGATTTTAGCATTATTTTCTAAAATATATTCAAAAATATTACAGCACAAGACCAATGTGTGCATCTTTTTAAAATCAATTTTTTAATTTTACAAATTTAGTAGCTATGCAAATTCTGCTGGAATTTTAAATTTAAAAAATAACTTTTTGCATGTTTTATTTCTAATATAAAATTAAAATCATTTTCATTCTTTTATCAAATATTTAATGATGTAATTTTCTTTGTTGAAAACTAACAAAAAAGAAGAATCTACATGGCTTAGTTGAGAAATCAAATAGTCAAACTATATTACAGCAAAGACAATATGGTTTTAAAATAGGTAAACAGAGCCAGAAATACAATAATATTATAGGAGTTGACTCCATTAGAAAGATTAATGGATACAATAGACATTAAAAAAAAGACTATCAAAATAAGGTAAAATAACGTAGCTCTAATATTTGCCACAACTTCAAGTTCTACAATATTTTGTTGGAGGAATGAAGAAAAATAAATATAATCAATATTTCTGTTGAGTCAGCTAATCTACCATTAATTAAATCTACCATCATCAAAAGTAGCTAGTTATCGATGAAAATGGCATCAACATGGATAGTATATATTTTATTTTACATCTTATAAATGAAATAAAAAAATCTTAACAATTAATTAATTTCAAAACACTGAGTCAATTTAGATTTGAAGCCTTTGGAAATTTTCACTGAGAAAGCACATGAAAAAATATTTAAGTCATATAATAATAAATGTTACATAAATGCAAAAAAAAAGGGAAAGAAAAACACCTTTACATGTCAATCTTAAATATTTTTAATCAATTACATATTACCAATTAAAGAAAAAGTTTTATTTCAACACAATTTTGTTAATAACAAAAATATTATTTTATATATTACTATATTATACAAATATCACTTTAAATAAATATTTTTCTTAGGTGCAAATTTTTACCTTTATTTCTGCTAATTATCTGCTGCACTGGAAGTTTATCAAGAAATTAGAAGTTATATATATATATGCACTTGAAAAGCCATTAATAAAACAAAGTAAAATTTTTATCCATTATATTTAATCATAATTAATTATAAAACAGTGATAAGCTTTCAGAATATTCAAGCAATTCTCAATATTACTCTTTTCAAAGTGAGCAATTTTTTTTTAGAATATTTATTCGAATCTGCAAGTACAACAGATTTTATTCTTCCAGAAATTTTTTCTAGTTAATATGATTAAAAAATAACTTTGGTCCTTCCAGATATGAATATTACATATATTACATTATGTTTCAATAATGTTTATGTAGAAAATGTGCTTTCCTTCAAATATCTTTGTCAACATCATTAAAGTAGTTTAAACTATTCTCAGTACCGAAGTGACAAATAAAACAAATTAAATATCTGCTAAATGAATTATTGAGTGAGTCTTCAACCAAGTTTTTCGTTTAAATCTTTTTCCACAAAGGTGACACGCATAAGGACGCTCATCAGAATGGCGAACCATGTGACTCCTCAATTCACTTTTACGAATAAAGTCTTGACCACATACAGAACAGCAGAAAGGATGTCCATAGTAAAGACATCTGCTAGTTTCAAGGTTTCTGGGATGCATATCTGAAAAAAAAAATTAAGATATAAAAAAATTAAAACATTAATATCAGCAAAATATTTACTATCAATATGTTATAAATTTATTTTCAATATTTATCAAATGTTTAATGATGTGATTTTCTTCCACTGTTAAACGCTAAGGAAGAAAAAAATTGGGGTTGTTTATATGAAAAATCAGAATTTTAAAATACCTTTTAATAAAAAGTAACACGTATATTTAAATAATTGTCCTGACATTTAAGTTTAAAATGATACCATAATTCTATGCAATTTGACTACATTAGAAAGTTTCATATCAACTGTAGACAAATCAGATGTAAAGCTAATAGGCAAGGTAAAATAACATAGCTTTAATCATTTGATAAATTTATTAGCTTAATAAAATTTTTATAAAAAAATATATAAGCTTCAGGTAATAAATAAAATATTTAATTGTCATTAAACCAATATTTCAGGCAAACTTACTGCCATCAAAGCCAGCTAATTATCAACAAAAGTAATATTAATATATGATTTTACATATTTGTACCATATTTCATAAATAAAAATTCTTGAGATTCAATAAATTTAATCATGCTATTTTACCCTGGAAGTCCCTGAAAACTTTCTTTAAGAAAGTACTTTATAGAATATTTAAGACATTGAAAAATAAATGTTGATAAAAAAAAATACAGTTATAAATTTTTAACTCAATTTCAGTAATTTTAATCATTGTACATTTTTGTACACTGCTTTGTTTTCATACCATTAAATGTAAATTTTTATATTTATTTCAGTTAATCAACAGCTAAACAAGAAATTTGGGAAGGAAAAGGAAAATTCTGAGAATACATCCATAATACACACACACATTCATTAAAAATCATATGAAAAAAATACTTGTTCTAAATAATGTCTTAAAATGATAAAACTTATATAATATTCAAGCAATTCTTAAAACCATGCTTTAAAAATAAAGCTTTTAAAAAAGCAGAACTTTGCCACTTATTGGATATTTTTATGCTCTGAAAATAGAAAAAAGCTATCTTCTAACTGATATGGTCATATTATCATCTTTGTAATAGTAAAAAAATGAATTTAGAAAATATTTTTTTTAATTTTTAATCATCAAAAATGATGGGAGGAATCAGAACTAAGGAAACCAAAAAATATGGCAGACATCACAAAAAATCTTAATATTTCATATCTCTAATTTAAACAGCTTTCTTTCCAATAGATCAGAATTAAAAAATAACATCCTGAAATAAAACAATTGTGATAATAGTAAAGAAAAACTATTGTGTAAAATACTCTTTTGAACTGGAACAATAAAACTTATTCAATATTATTTTCACTGGATTTTCTATTAAAGTGCCATAAATTAAAATGTAACATCAAAAATATATGCAGAATAATCATACCAATTTAAAATTGATGGATAGCTTATTAAAGCACATTATTTTGAGGCAACTCATTTTTAATAAAAAGTTTCTGCCATACAAAATTATATAAAATAGCATTAGCTAGAGTAGGTCAATAGATAAGACCTCAAAATTAGAAGTATGCATTTGGAGCTACTCCTTCCATCTGTGCAAAATATAATTAAAAACTAATTTATATAATAAAGATACTATTTTGTTTCATTTATAAGCTTATAAAGTCTTAAAAAATGAAAATATGCCATATACGGGGAATTTTCAACTTCAAAGAATGCAACAAAAAGTTCTAAAGAAAAATAAATTAAGTCCTACTAATGATTAATATTTCATTACAGGCCACTGATTTGATTTGCATATTTTACTGCCAGTTGTTTATGAATATATACTGATACAGAATCATTATTTTTTGCAACCGTTTTCCCTTCCTCCTTTCCTTTCCCCTTTAAGCAATGCCTAGTAAGCTAGCAAACTGCCAATGTCTTGAAGAATCAGGGAACTTAAAAAACCAATGTCAATATCTTATCTCTAGATATTCAAAGAAAAAAAAACATTTTTTTTTTCTTTATATTGACAGTGATTGTTGATAAGTGCCCATTTTGGTACCAAATATCACTTTTATATAATCATAATCATTAAAATATGTATAAGTTTGTTAAATTTTTAAATGTAGCTCGATTACAGTGGTATAGTATGATTAGTTAGCTCGTAATGCAATAAAAACATTAAAAAATATAATTATAATATACTCTTTGAAAATAATAATTTTAAAAAAATTCAGATATTTTTGAGGCAATATAGTCAGCAATGAAGCAAGAATTTGTAAATGTACTATATTATAAGGCACATATCTGATTCAGTATAGTAAAATTACACATTAACTAAGGAGTAAGAAAACTAATATATCTAAATAAAATGAATAATAATTTATTGATTCAATAAATATTGAATATTCTAATACAATAAAATATGTTTTTATAGTTATGTAAAATATTAAAACTAATAACTATAAGAAATTATTATAAAATACTAGGAATTGCATTGAAAACAATTATAAAATTAATTGTGGCAGTTTAGTGTAATATAAAATTAATTAGTTCAAAAACGCAACTAATAATAATAAATTATATTCATATTTTTAATTTTATAATATTTAACACATATTTTCAAGTAAAAAAAAAACTTTTAAAAATAAAATTCTTACATCATTCAAAATGTTTTAACAAAATTTATGCACATATAAATAGAGCATAAACAAAATATGATTTACATTTTTAATAATTTTTTTACAATAAAAGTAATAAAAAGAATTTCCCATCCTCTCTTAAAATACTGATCTTGTAAAAAAAAAAATCCATGTAAAAATTACCAAAGACACAGTTCCAATGAAGGTATAAAAAGTATTTTTCACAATTAATCTTGATAAATATATTTTTCCCATAAAAAGATATTTTCACAAAAGCATTTTTTAAAGAAAATTATTAGTCTGCTTTGAGATTCCAGAGAAGTAAATACTTCTTAATTTGAAATTTAAAAAACTGTAATATTTCACAAAGGAAATACCAAAAATTAATATTGCCGATGTGCTACCATGTGTGGTTTTATACTATCTTTCCGTTTAAAGCTTTTTACACAAATATGACACCTATGGGGTCACTCTTCAGAACATGTTATCATGTGATTCATCAGCTGTGATTTTCGTTTAAAGTTTTGACAACACAGAAAACAATTGAAAGGACACTCTTCTGTGTGTTTACGAATGTGAAGTTTTACATTAGATTAGTCAAAAATAGAGAGGAATAATCAGAAAAATAACACTTATCCTTTAAACTGCCCACGTACATACTGGAAATTATAATTTGCATCTAAAAAGAAATGCAATTAATCAATGCAAAGCAGAAAATATTTTCTGAATAAAATTATAAGAACCACATAGGTTGATATTTTCAAACAATTTTATTTCAGGATATCATGCTTTTATATTCAAACTTAATTTATTTAATATATAGCCCAGTATAGAAGTTTACCTTTTACTCAGAATTCAATTATATTGAATAAAATAAATCCAGTACTTTTATTTCATGATCTTTCTCAAAAATATCAAAGAAGAAATTATATTTTGTAGCATACTCCTTTGTACTTTTGTAACATATTCTTACTTTACATCTTATTAATTCAAAACAGATATTTACATCATACATTAGGGGTCAAAAATATGAATCCCCCCCCCAACCTCAAAAAAAATAATAAACTCAAATTATTGAAAACAAAAAAAAAATGCATGGAATTTTTTTCTTTGAGAACAATATTTCAAATAAAAATTACTTTTACAAAAATAGTTTTTTCAGAAAAAAGAACTAACAACAGTGCAATATTAGACAAAATAATTAAATGTGATTTAAAGCATTTTTATTTGAAAGATATTTCATATGAAAATAATAAAACATACAAAATATACTTGCAAGCATCCGTTTTTAATATCTTACATTAAGAATTGGATTTCGACATTATTTCACTTTAAACATAATTCCTTATTATATTGCAATTATTATGAAATATCAAATAAAATTACTTATATATATATATATATGATCAGAATAAAAGGAAAAGCTAAAACAGATTGAAAAGAAAGAATACTTTTCAAAAAAAATATGCAATTTATTAACATTATCTTCCCACTATGATGAAAATTAAGTTATGAATGTCATGGACACTAATAATTACTCAACATTGATATAAGAGAAAAACAGTAAGTATCTTCAAAGATTTTCAGTGTTAAATCTACCAAAAAAATAGAAAAAAAATGATATGTTATACAGAATTTTATAAATTTATAAGACTTGAGATTTATAATATTAAGCTAAAATGAAATTTATGAGCATTGCATTCATTTATCATCAAGGAAAATGAACTACAGAATCTATTTAATTACAAGAACACACATATATAAAAAGCAGAAGAATAAGATGAATAAATAATAATCCTTATGGAAATAGGTAAAAGTGTTTTTTTATATTAAGGAAAAAATCATTTAATCATTACATGAATATACTTGAATTTACATACTGAATATATTTGAAGGCCGTATATTGCCATATATTTCTATCAATAAATCATTGCAAAACTCTTGTATATTCTGATAAAGTAAGATATAAAGCATCGTTACACCTGATAAACGTAGAGTAAATTTATGCTCCTGAAACAGAAATATATTAATGAGAGAAAGATTAATACAAACTTTTTAAAACATACTATATTATATTAGTATATTGATAAAATTAAATTATTATTTTAATTTTCTTCTATTTTTCAAGCTTTAATATTTTAATAACTTTAAATATTAATAAGAAAAATATATTTAATTTGTATAATATATGAATTAAATATTATGTATATATTTAAATTGTATTCTTAAACTTTTGAAAAATACAATTTTATTAGGGTATTTATAAAACTAAACATATTTTAATTGGCTTCAACTTTTAGAGCTTCAAAACTTAATAAAATAAATCATTTAACCAACTATACAGTTCTCAAAATGTTTAAAACAATTGCTATTATCAAAAACACACACTGAAAAAAATTTCAAAATTATATTATATCAAAAAGTGAGTGAAAAAACAATTATGAAATTCAATTTTTACAAACATGAAACCAGTATTGTTAAATAATCAGTTGGTGAAAAATATCCCTTTAAATTATACCTCATATTATTTATTTCTATTATTGTGATTTTACGCTTCCAATAGGATATTTATGGTACCTTCTTCAACAAAGTTATTATATAATTTGTCAAACTTTATCCTGGTGAAAAATCAACATTGAGGAAAAAATATTATGGCATTTATTTATTTATGTATTATCTTCCCATTTTTTTCAGTTTCATAATTATTTTGCAATATGAGTTAACATGTGACTTTTTACATGAGCTTTCTGGCTGAAACTTTTACCACAAACAGAACAAGAGAAGGGGCGTTTTCCAGTGTGAGTTAACATATGAGTTATTAAATGGTGTTTCCGGTTAAAATCCTTGTCACAATAAGAACAAGCAAAAGGACGCTCCCCAGTGTGCGTCAAAATATGGTTTTTCACATTAGTAGAAACAGGAGAAGAATATTCACAGTAATGGCATTTGTAAAATTTTACATTTCCAATCTTGAATTCAGAATAATCTGCATAGCCTATAAAAAATATTAATTAAAAATTAAAAACTATTTTATATTAATATTTTAATTATTATACTAAATTACAACTGTACATAAAGTTTATAAAGTTTAAAAAAAACCTGGAATCATCATGCATTTACTAAAACAACTGAAATAAAAAATTATATATAATGATTACAAAAAAATTTTAGTTGACGGAATAAAATTTTAAGTTAACTTATAAGTGAAAACTTTTATGTGATTCCACTCATTAATTTTCAGATATGTATAATTATGTGCAGTTATGCTTTTATAGTATAATCATACAGAATAATTTTTCATCACATCATAACAATTGACACAAAAAATAAACAGCAATAAAATGTAGATGGGTGTCAGTTTCAAATATCTTTTAAAAATATTTATAATATACAAAATCATGTCATGTTTTGATTAAATGATAATAATTAAAATCAATATTTTTCACTTCATTTGATGCACATTATTTCAAATAAGAAATTTTTGTTTCATATTATTATTCTGATGCAAAAGGACAACTGAAAAGAAGGGATGCATTAGTGATGCAAAAATAATGAATAATTATATTAGTTTATAAAACTCCTGAGAAAAATTGGAAAGAAAAAGAACAAATTGTCTTTTAATACATTCTAATACATATGAACACAACTAATGTTAATAGATAAGCAATATGATATCAGCAATTCATTAAAAATTCACTATAATACTTGCAATAGCCAAAAAGGGATATTAAAATACAATAATAATGCAATTTTGAATTACAGATTTATTTATGCAATAAAAACCTATCATGATCTCCCAGTAATGTGAGTTAAAAACCTGTGATAAGTGCAACATAATAAGACATTGGATATATTTCAGAGAGAAAAAGAAGGAAAAAACAGACGATTACAAGTGTATTAAAACCAGAACTGTTTTATAAGGTAAATGGGCAGAATTGTTAAGCAACCATAAGATTTATATGCTTCAAATATTCACAGTTACATATATAATATACTGGATGGTAACATCCTCATGCAGTGTAAAGTTTAATTTTTTTCAATACAAAAGAAGTTAAATAAAAACTGTGATCTTTTTTCAGTTTATTCTAAAATGTTTCTAGCAACAACTGATGTGCTGACAGCAATTGCCTAAAATACAAATACAAGATCTAGTGAAGGACACATCAAGTCAATAATTCAGGTAATCCAAATATATTATCACCTTCACAAACACTGTTATATTTTCCATAATATACAGAACAGCAGTAATACACATCTCACATTTCACGAACAGCCTGACACTTAATGAATATTTTTCTAACTGTAAAATTTCTTTGAAGCTAAGAAATTCCAGGACATGAATCAGATCCATTTCATATCTTGAGTCTTTCTGACATGAAAAATTTGCAACTGTTGAGATAAATTATTTATGTGATTAATTAACATGTTTGCTCTGTTAGCAAAAACAAGCTTCTTTTTCCAAATGAAGAAATTAATATATTAAAAAAATGGGGGAATAAAAAGTATATGATCTAATACCGTAATTTCTTTATTTCCAAGGATATTTTTTGCATAAGGAGTCTATGTTTAAAATTTAAATATTTCTTTAAGAAAATGCACAATAAAAATAACAGTAAAAAAAGCTCATTGAAATAGTAAGGGGCCAAAAATATTCCAGAATAATGTAATTTACACTCAAAGATTCCTTTAAAAAAAAATGAGAATTTTTCATCAGAAATGAAAAATAAATAATAGTGAAAAAAAAATATCAAAAGACTATAACTTTTAATTAATTTTTAAAAAATTTTAATTGCAATTTATTAAACTATAAGTATAAAAAAAATTCTTGGGGCAAATTTATGCAGTTTTGGAAAACACAGAACAAGTAACAAAGATAAAATTTTCTTTGCAGTAATTTTTTATATTTAATTCTAATAATCGACCTTATAAACAGAGAGTTTTCATTTCAGTAATTTCACATATATTTTGAAATACTTCATTGTAATAAAAGTAAAGGAGAGAAGTAGATTTCTATTGAATACAACTGAATATAAAATACTTAGAAAGCTAGAGAAGAAAATTCTTTCAGCAGATTTGTTATAAAAATACGGAAATTTTAAATTTAAAAAAAATGCAGCAAAGAATGATTAAAACAATTATGTTTAATTAAAGTTTATTCCAATAATTACAACTGACCATTCTTAATTCATATTCATTCAAAACCATGGCAGATTCTTGAATTTGATATAGTACCATTTTTTTAATTAAAAAAATCCAATTTTACTGCTTTGCTTCTAGCAAATGTAACAACCATTGCAGAAAGTAAATTTTCATTCATTACAAGAGAAAGATATAAAATTTTAGAAAACATTTTTTTAAAAAAAGAGAGAGATTGAATCAGTTTTCTAGAAAAAGGATATTTATATTATTTAGCATTCTAAAGATATCATACATAACATCTTGATATTTAATTCCTAATGAATCAAATATTCAGATATCATTGCATTTTCTTATTGAATGTGAGGAAATTGAATTTTTAGGTTGTATTTCTGAGAAAATTTTTGACCTCAAATATAGCATCTAAAAGAGTGCTCTTTTTCATGTATTAATAAGTTAATGCATAAGTTGCTTTGTTTTATCCGATATCACATATGAATGGACATTCACCCATGCATATTATTATGGACATTTAAATTACATACATTTAATCATGAGTATTCACAAAGTGGACATTATGGCTTTTTCTGAAATAATTTCTCTTTTAAGTGGAATCACTAATAACAGCTATAAGAGAGAGGATGTAGACATAAACATTAACGATGGCATAAAAGAAAATATTACAACAAATTATTTATAGATAACAAGATTATGTATTTGGTATTGCAGCAGAAGAGCAGAGAAACATTGTAATTTATTTATTTGAACTATAATGATTTTTTTTTAAAATTAGCAAACATTTCTAATTCTCAATTTTGGCAAATTCCCATTTGTATTTTTCTAATTTTTCAAAATATCATAAATGTTTTCAAAAGTAAATGTTAAAATATAAACAATTATAGTTCAATATCATGTAAACTTCAGTGACTATTTTAAAAACATCTAAAAAACTGGGATACGTTTTTTAGTCTAATTTTAATTTTTATCAAAAAAAAAGCTTTCACATTTTAATTAATTTCCTTAAAAAAAGAAAAGAAATTAAATCCATATAATATTTTAAAAGAAAACAATAACTATTACATATTTCCCTTTATGACATTAACAATAAAATAAAAACAATAGACAAAAGCAAAAATATTTGAATTAGTTATAAAAAGTAATAGTTTTTTATCATATTTAATTAATAAGAACCCATAGTTCCAGTTAATCCTTCCAATATAATAAAATAAATTAAAGAAAAAAAAACTGCATAGTTAAATATAGAAACATAAATTACAGAATTTTCCAACTTTATGATTGTCACAATATTCTTTAAGTCTTAAAAAATGCAGGTGACAACATGCTATAAACTTTTCCTTAAAAAAAAATGAAAAGCTTCATTTTACAAAAAGGACATTTAACATCAGTATCTGCATTGGCAAACATAAAAGATCAAATTTTCTTACATTACCTTAAATGCACATTATTTTTGCGCCCTTCGTAGATTCATTAATACTCTTAACCCATTCATCTAAATACTTATTGAAGCACAAACGCACTAGGTTAGAAATTCAAATTTTAATTATTTCTCAGAATTAACATCACAGCAAGTATTTCCATATTCTTTGCAGGGAGAAAATCAAACAGAAAAAAAAATTATAACTAATATAATTAATAAAAATCATAATAAATAACAAAAATAATAATTTTTAAAATGAAAAAACAATATTTATTATGCATATTATGGACTGCCATAAACAGAATAAAGTAACAAAAGATTTAATTTTTTAAAATTTCCAGATTTTTTTTTTTTTTTTACTGGTTGTTTTATTTATCTGAAAGTTTTTCTAAAGACAGAATACAATAATACTTTTTAATAAATATAATTAAGCATAATTAATTGATTTATTTATTCAATTCAATTAAAAAATGTACATATACATTCAAAATTATTTTAAATTGTTTGTCAAATATTAAATAAGCTTTCATTTTAATATAAAATCAATTTTATACTAAATATTTCTTTCACTATAAAAGTTTATATGGATAATATTTCACACAATAGAATATCTAATTCAAAATTTATATTTTTTGTGAAAATAAGTAGATATTAATATGTCTTACCATAATTTCACATCACTACTTTCAAATTCAAAACAGAGGCAAAAAAACAATGGAAAAATATGTATGTAAAAAATGAAAAAAGAATAAGTTATTGAAATCAAATAAACCAGATTTTTAAATTTTAACATAAAATTTTTAACATCCTCCCAAAATAATTTTCAAGCAATGACAGTGCCATAAAAATTATTTGCAGAAAGCTTTATAATTAACATTAAAAAGAACATTAAAACAGATGTTTAAAAATAGCATCTAATGTTTTAGTAATATTTACATATTTTATGATCTATGAAAATCTGCATAGCATTAAAAGAAGCATTAGCATTAATAGAAATTGTTTGCCATATAATGTCACAATGTACATATTAAAGTATCTATAAGAGGTTCACAAACTAATGTTATTTCATTGAATATAATGTACAAGAGCTTTTTCTCCTATAAATGTACAAAAATAAATTTTCTTTATAAAGATTCATTCAAATATTGATAAATAATCAGATTGCAATATAAGAGGTACATAATTTTTATAGTATTATTATAAATTATTTTGTCATACTTTTGCACACATATTTTCTTGATAAGCATTCAGATAACACTATAGAATTAAAAGTAAAAAATAGCCTCCTGACATATATTGCTATTAAGCACAGAATGAGTAATATACATTAAAAAAGAAAGCAAATACTTCTATATTTGAAAAACTTAATTAGCTCAAGAAGAGTTAAAAATGTTCCAGAAAACAAGTTCCAGAAAAAACTATGAAGAAGGAGGCAAACAATTTTCTAATAACATCAAATTAATAAAAATTATCAAATAATTAGCAAAGATCCATAATGGAGAAATGTAAGTTTTCAATTACTCATTTTATTAATAATGTCAGTGATTGATAGATAATAAAATAAGTGACGATACAAAATGCTGGACACTTATTAGTGCTTATAAGGAAAATTAAATCGATAGAAATCTATTCAGAGAGTTAGAAATTAGTTTGTAATGATTATGATTTAGCTAAAGAAATAAAAAGGGGGGGGGAATAAAATGATTACCTATTACAAATTATTATCAAAAATGCAAATTTTGAGTCTCAAACATAATAAAAGAAAAAAAAATAGCACAATCAATGAAATTGAAGAACAATCTTCATTACTTATTGGGAGACTGAACACAACATTTCCAATATTCATATTTCACATAAAAAAGAATAAAAATAAACAAATAATGATGTCCATAGATAAACAGATTAAAACTCCACAGATTTATTTTGAAACAGATTTAACTGAAACCATAGATTTCACTAATCTTTCTTAGAATACACAGAATATTTGTGAAATAGCCACATCATTTATTTTGTGACTCTCTACCATGTCTTAAGAGATGAATCTTTAAATTGCCTTTCTGAGTAAACTGCTTACCACAAAAGGAACACTTAAATGGTTGCCCTCCTGTATGTATTAACAAGTGAGTACGTAGATTGGTCCTCTGATTGAAATCTTTGCCACAGATATTGCATTTGTACGGGCGTTCACCAGTGTGAATTAAAATATGATCTTTTACATGACCTACTTTTAATGATGAATAATCACAAAAAGGACATTGGTGAAACCTCACAGACTTTCTTTCAAATAGAGAATCTCTTAATATACCTAGAAGATAGGAACAAAAATGATTAATAAAAACAATTAATTGAAAATTTCTTTTCAAATGTTTTTATATAACTAAATGAGGTATCTAGCATTACAGGAAATAATAAATATTTAGCTAAACCCTATTGAAAATTATATCCATTAAAAAAGGGGGAGGAATTTTCAGTCTACTATTCTAGCATATCAATATATTTTTTTCTTTCATTTAAATAGACACATGAAACATTCAAAATATCATAAACCAATTTTGAAACAGAACTCAACAAGCTTGTAAAAAGAGAAAAAAAGAATACAATGATGAAAAAAGATTGCACACACATTTTACTGCCCAAAGGCACATGCAGTGGTATATAATTTGCAAACTGATTTTAGCCTTCAAGGAAATCTAAACTCAAGGTTCACATGAAAAGGATAAATAATTTCTTTTAATTAAATTTTAGAACATTAATAATTAACACTATATAGCCTCATAAGTAGTTTAATTAACACTATCAGAAATATTTTAAATTTAATTAAACTATAATGAAATTTTCTTAATTAAATAATCTGCAAGAGAGTTTTTAGTATTATTAAAGAACTTTCATGATTAATCTATTCTTAATTTACAATCATATTCTTGAAAACAATCTGAAAAAGTATTTTCAATATTAATACAAAATAAATTATTTGACAAGTGCTTTAAAAAAATCTTATTTTTCCTTCAACTTTCTGCAATTACGCAAGTAAAATTTGATAGAAATCTATTATACAGATAGAATTCCTGTAACAAATTACAAGATTGATAGATCTCCATACTATAAAAATACACAACTTATCTGTATGAATAATTCACAAAGAAAAGTAATACAAATGTATGTATCTTAGTACTACTTTAAATTTAATTCAACTGAAAAAAACTCTCTTGATTAACATATTAAGGCCCATTAAAAAATGACATTTTGGGGCAAACTTGCATGTTCACAAATCATCACAACTTAATTTTTTATGACACAATTTTTGAGAAAACACATGAGCAATCCCTAACATATGGGATGTAAAACACAAGATAACTCGTCAGCAGTCCTTAATGTGTTCAGCACCCTGAAAAGGAATTTTTAATATTATTAATGAACTTCATTAATAACTATTCTTAAATTAAAAACATGTTTTGGGGAACAAGTATATATATATATATATATATAAAAGAAGAAACCAAAAGCATTTAAACCATTATCATTATGAGAGGAAAATATATACTATAAATACATAGTACTGCATTGTTTCTTTCTTTTTTTCCTGAAACAGAAATGGGTCATAATTATCCCTCTACTATGCTACTGATTAAAAGAAATGTAAAATGCATATGAGAAACTGTAAATTTTATAAGTGAATTCAAATAACATTACACACTAAAAATATAAACAATAAAATACAAAGATTGGCTTTTATTTATGATTACTATCTGAGTAGGTTGAAAAATAAAAGTCATGAGCTGAAAAAAAAATACAGAAAAAGTATCAAAATTAATTATACCTCTTGATACTGAGATTATAATGCATTAAATACAGATCAATTATTCATATTTCCCAAAGTACTGTTAGATGTATAAAGGATTTAGATAGCAAACACAACTTAAGATCTCTCTCAGAATAAACATCATAGCAAGTATCTTAAATTTTATGAATATTAAAAGAAAGAGGCTGACTATATATATATTCAGCATAATCTAAACAAAAACAACCTGCTTACACATTTTAAGGTTAGGTCGAATATACAGAAACAAATCACATTTTAAAAGACAGCACTGTCAGAAGTACAAATATGACTGCCTTTATAGGTAAAAAATAAAACAAACCAAGCATTAGATGCACATTAAATATAGGATGAAGATTCAATAGAATATTAATTTACAATTCCACAACCAGTCAGTTACATCAATAAAATGTAAAGTGTATATCACTAATGTCAAACAGTAAATCCTTTGAACAGTTATTTTAAATACTTGAAAGATTTATTGTATCTCATTTGCCATTATCCTGTTGTCTATGATTTATAATACTGTTAGTCACAAGTTGTTTCTCTATTGTAAACTTTTATTTGAATAAATAGCTGTGGTACATTTTTATCTGGAATGCGTTTAATTATCCTTCATTCAGTAGGTTCCCTTTGCATAAAAAGGATCATGTCATTTATTAAGAATTCATTTTAGCAGGGCTAATAGCAATAAGCAAGGTAAACCTTAATTTAAAAGAGAAAAAGCAGACATATTTTATTTTTAAATTTTAATCATTACTCAATTCATCCCGATATTAAAGAAAATTTGATTTAAAAGTAAAATATAATTTTTGTAGCAAAATATCACAGCTGAAATAGCAACACCTAAAATTTTGAATAACATATTTAATTTAAAACTAAATACTTGTGTTATGACAAAAAAGGGACAAATAACAAACACAAGGGGAAAAAAACTCTAAATAAAATTTTAAAAACACAGAATGGTATTGAAATTGAAATCGAACAAATGAACAATTTTATTCTCATTCCAATACATATATGAAACTATTTTTTTAATTATTTACAGAGAACTGTTCAAAAGGAAATAAAATTCAATGGAATTTTTGTGGCAAAGAATGAAAAATATACAACTCAATTAGATAATCAAGGTTTATCAATGATATCCTTATAATATTAAAAGTAAAGAGCATTTAATTTGAAAAATTTATTTTGTTCAATTATACAACATCATGTTTGAAAGATATACAGGACCTTTTTGGAACAGACTTCATAATTTTTGACTTTGTGATAAGGATGACAGTCGAACTACCATCCCCCAGTCCAAACTTCACACCAAACCAATGGATACATGGGCCATGATGTTAGATTTAACATTCACCAGACCATTACATAACAGATATTTAGTGGAATTGAGTTTTGAGTGCTCAAGAGGTCAAGATCTTAAAAATAAAGAGGGAAAGATTTCTTAGTAATAACAAAGCCTGCTAACATATTGGATCACTTTCAATTATATGGAACCCATATTGATTATCTTTCTAATGTTATTATTTATATACTATATAAATATAAATAAATCAATAATTAAATAAAAGAAATTTTTCATCCTTGATACTTTATTTATATAAAGCATCAAGTATCTATTTATATAATTTTTTACTTACTTTCATGAATAAATAAAGAAACTGAAATAAAAACAAACAAAAAAATCACAAATTTTATTACTACCATGCAAAAAAAGATTTTTTTTTAAATAAATCTTAACAAAACCTTTATAATAAAATACTTTCACAGAACACTACATGCTCAAAAAAATTAATAAACTTCACAAAACAAATACAAATTAGGAGGAATTAAAAAAAAAAAAGAAACAGGAATTTAATGTTTATCTGAATTTTTCACTTTCTCTGACAAAAATGATAAAACTAGAAATGATGCTTAGTATTAAAAGGCAAAATAAATAATATTCAAAGTTTTCCTCCCCATTAAAAAACAAAGAGATAAGGGATTCTATGCAATAAAAATATACTGTACATAGAATTAAAATATAATATGCACCAGGAGGAAACTGGCCAGATAAGATTTACAATTAAACAACACACTTTCCGTATGAAGATATAAATGTTATATTTAATTACAATATTAATAAAACACATTCATATGCAGGATCAGTATTTAAAAAAAGTCTAGTTCATGTTTTTTACTTTCTCGCATTCAAAATAAAGAGAAAGAGTATTGTAATCATCAAAAGAACAAACTCGAAAATTTGATGAATTTCCACATTTCCGACTTCAATTAATTCGAAAAATGTATGTCTATCTATGACAAAGATAACTCAAAAAAGATTTAAGCTATATGGATGAAATTTGGTATAAGGTCTTAGCAACAAATTTAAGTTTTCTATCAATATTTGATCAGTCCGCTACAAGGGGGATCTGTCTGACATTGAACACATTAACACAATAACTACAAAATGAAAAGATTTAGATACATAAAATTTAGTACACAGATTTAACATTCATGGAATAAATACCTATCAAAGTTTGAGCCAAATTCAACAAGAGGTTTGCCGTCTGTTTGTTTGTTTGTACTTACAGAAACATGTAAATGCAATAACTCAAAATTACAGTGACTAAATATATCAAATTTAATATGTGATTTTGATAATAAAATTGCAGTTATTCGTCAAATTTTCCCTTCAATTGGTTGGAAAGAGCCTGTTTAAAACTAAAATTCGATTTTTAGATACTTTTAATCTAACTTCAGAGATTATCACCAAAAATAAAGCTTGCCAAGGAACTTACAATAGATTCAGTAAAAATGTTAAATTCATACTAAAAGTTAATACTTCATTACTATTATATGCCAATCTCACGCAAGATGTTTTCTAGGATAACACCTTTGTTAAAGAGTATTACAAGAAAGTTTACTAATTACAAATAGTAAGCTTCCAGTAATACAATAATAATTAATAAAATTTTGAATTTTTTTTTATTTTATTAAATTTGGAGTAATGACTTTTTTTTATCTATCAGGTTTATTTTAGAATATTTCTACATAACCATTTTGTTTAATTAAATTCGCTGATAAAGGGGTTTTGCTGTGGATAAATTTCAGTGTGAAGACATTCTGGAGAACACCATGTATTGGTGTGCATGCTTGGGCATGACTTTAATTTCCTACAGGATAATGATCCAAGCATATCCAGAACTGGTTTTCACACTGTCATGTGACCCTCTTTGATTGGTCTAAACCTTAACATTTTCGAGGTGGTATATGGAATGAGTTAAAGCATCCTTTAGTAGGAAGAAATCCAATTAAAATTTCTCCTAATTTGAGGAAGAATGGAAGATCTCCCTCTTTCTCTCCCCTTCATCAAAACTCTTCTTGATTTCTTGACTGTAGACCTCTAATTGACAAGTTGTTATTCATGTTGAAGGGTTTGCAACTAAATAACAAATTCATATATATTCATATTTTCTTCGATTCTGGCAATTTTTTACACTCTCATTCAACTTATTAAATTTCGCTTATTTTGAATCAAATAATAAATCTGTTTTGACAATTTGATTTATCATTGGTTTAAGCACCAAACAAATATCTAAAAATACAGATTAAATAAAAAAGAAGTTCACTTTAGTGTAAGAGCTAAAAATTATGAATTCAACACCATTTTAAGCAATACTGTAAGTCTAGAATTTCTAGAAAAGTGAATTAGAGCAACATTATGAAAACAAGCTCAAAAATAATTTTATTGTTAATCAACATGATGTCTTAAAAGATGAGTTTTAAGACATCTTTTATACCTGAACTGTTTGCTACACTTAGGACAGCTAAAGCGTCGCTCTCCTGAATGAATGAAAAAGTGAGTTAGCAGATGGCTTTTCTGAATAAAACTTTTACCGCAGACATCACAAACATAAGGACGTTCACCAGTATGTATAAGAATATGGTCTTTCAGATGAGCCGAATGTGATGAGGAGTAAACACAAAAAGGGCATTGCTTTCTAGCTCCAATATATTTTCTGCATTTGGCATCATTTGTAAAACCTATAAAAAAATTTCAGTGTTCAGATTTTTAAAAACAGCTGAAAATATCACTTTAAATATTTTACATATCATTAGATGATTTATTTATCTTAAAATAACTGTATACCTTTATTATAAAATAACAAAAAAAATATTGATTCTATTTATTTGAATGATAATAAGTATTTTTAAATGCATTTTTTGACAACAATGCTATTAAAACATTTACATTTCTTTTTCCCTACTCATAAAGAAACTGAATAAAAATCATACATGTAAATAAAAACATATGTATTTTAAAATTTAATTTCAGAATTAAAAACCATTAATTTATAACAGAGAACCATTCTAAGAGTATAATAAATACCATTAAATAAAGGTATTTATTAAAGTGATTAATAGATACCTTTAGATATATCTTATACCTAAACTACTTCAATAAATATATATATAAAATAAAAAATTTTACTGTGATTTTTTCGCCTCCAAATACAAAGGTTTTTTGAGGGGCTTTCTCCAACAAAAAGATTTATTTAAAAAAATAGGGTACTATCAAACACTTCAAAATTAATATAAATTAATAATTTAATAAAGCTGCATGAAAAATATACAGGCAGAGATTTTGAAAATCAAAGAATAAACAATTCTTTTATTAATTTTTTAATTTTATTTTTATTTTTAACTCATTTTGAGGTTGCAAAATCTTTTAAAAGCGAGGATGGCCATACTATCTACAACATGAAGTGAAATTATATACGACTCTAATGCAGAAACAAAACACTTATGTATTTATATATATATATATATATATATATATATAATTTGCAAATTTAACTTATGTATATGAAAAACAAGTATTAACCACTTGTTAATTTATTTTATTGATTCATTTTTTTATTGTATAAAGAAATGTCAAAATTTAAATGCAACAAGTACAATTAATATTGCAACAAGAACAGATACATAAACGCTTACTGAAGATAAATGAAATCAAAATCTTGCTCAGAAATAATATCACACCAAGTTACTATCCATTACAAAGGGAAAAATGATAGAACTATTAGGAATACATCAATAAAAATATTCAAACAAAAAATTTTGTTGTTGCTTATTAATATATATAATATAGACAATAACAGCTATATTAAATATAAATTTCAATGAAATTCAAATGCAAAACATTTTCTTTAAAGGATATTAGAATAACTGATTTAAAAATTTAGTCAATGAATTGTTCGTAATCTTTATATGACTGAATTTTCATCTTATTTAACATTTTAAAAAACATCAGAATGTAAACAAAGACATTTATTAATCAAATTACCTTGATTTTTGGGAAAACTCCAGATTAAAGCATAGCATAATAATCATTAGAAATAAAAATTCTAGATTAGTTTATCAATCAAAGCATCAAATAAGCATTCATTTGTCATAAAAACAGTATCTTTGAGATTTCACTAAATAATCGATAAAACAAATCATGAAAATTAGTTAATAAAAATTTCATAGTATTACAAGTAATTGAAACAAGAGAACAATTCACTTTAAAATCCTTACTTAATAGAGCATGAATTCTTAAAATTATCTTATATCTGTTCACAAAGTAGCTTAAAAGATTATTAAATAATATGAATGGGCTAGCAATAGACAAATAATAAGAAATTAGACAAATCAGCTAGTAATAGACAAACATTTCATATAATCTTAAAAAATGTCATTGTTTTCTCTTGAGCAATTTTTGTTCGATTTGCATTATCCTCAAATACTAGAAAATAGCTTTTTAAGAAATAATGCTCCTGTTTTACCAGATTTCCAAAAATTATAGTAATTCATAAAATTACAATATAAGAATTTCCTACAAAAATGGGAGATATATTATTAATAAACACAAAAGAAAACATTGAAAATGTGATATGTCTCATAAAAACATTACAAAAATATTTATATTTAAGAATAATTCATCAAAAATGGGAGAAAAAAATTCACATTTTATACCTTTAGTTATAATATTGTCAAAGTTATAAAGCAACAAAAACTACTTTATATTTCAAAGTTTGCTAGCTGTGTTTCAAGGTAATTACTAGACACTGGAAAACAAAGACACTTAAAAATATTTTGTAAAGATAAAGCAAAACATAATACTAGATCAGTAAAACACCATTTGCAGTACCATAGCCTCCTCCTTTCACAAGAAATTTTATAAAATAGATTATTATAGTATCCTTCATTAACTATGACAAAATGCATGTTATTTTTTTTATTGATGTTCCAGGCAATGAAAGATAAAGTATTTTTTTAAATGCAAAAATTATTAGCTCATTTATTTGCAAAATGAAAAGATGATTTTAATAAAATTTCATCAACTATAATTAAAATAACAATATAAATATTTAAAATGAAAAACATAAAGCTTTGAACTAAGCATCTTGAGCCTATATCTTAAAACAAAATATACTCCACAGATTTGTGCAGTTATCATAAAAAACATATGAAAATGATTTACAACCTTTGAAAATTTGACTGCAATGTGGAAAAGAAAAAAAGTTTTAGTTTTTAATGATAATTTCTTACATTCTGAAATATATTCAATAGAAATGCACAAGTAAACCATTCATTTGTAAGAAAGACTTCCCCTTTCTAAACAAAAAGCATAGAATCTTCTTCTTTATAGATGTGATTATGTTTTAATGATAGTTTTTATTATGAATCAACCTCAATAAAATCTATGAATTTTCTGCATTGTGCAGATATTATCTTGATCAGCATTGTCAAGTTGAATATTACATCTCTTTTTACTTTTCATCAACATGTCTTAAGAGATAAACTTTTAAGTTACCCTTTTGGATGAATTTTTTTCTACAAATTGAACAGTTGAAAGGACGTTCTCCGGTGTGAACCCTTAAATGAGTTTTCAGATTGTTCTTGAGATTGAAATATGTACCACAAAATGAACAGTTAAAAGGACGTTCTCCTGTATGAACCATTAAATGAGTTTTCAAGTTGGCTTTATGATTGAAATCTTTTCCACAAAAATTACATACAAATGGACGTTCAACAGTATGTATTGAAATATGCTGTTTCACATGAGATAATACAGTTGATGAATAAACACAAAAAGGACATTGGTGGCATTTTAAAGTTTTTATTTTGTTTTCTGAAGTATTTATAATGCCTGTGAAACAGAAGAAAAAATATAATCAATAATTTAAAGTGATTATCGAGAATAATTAATCAAACTTTACTAAAAACACAGTTTTCTGGGGGGGGGGGGGGGGGGATTTACAAAAAAAGTTTTAAAGTTTAAACTAAAAAAGGGCTATTTTATATTTTTCTAATTAATAATAGAGTTGAAATATCCAAATTAACTTTTTGTGTTAAACAAAAACATTCACAAATACAGATTATTATTAAAATTTATAAACAGTCATTGATTAAAAAACTAAATCAATCTACTTATAAATTGATGAAGGAACTGCATCTGACATATTCTTCAGTCAATGTAGAAAACTTTATATTCAAAACGAAGCTCAACTAATTCCAATCTTTATTCACAATGTGCATTTATATTTTCTAATTCTTAAATTCGGAAAAGTAAGAAGCAATTCAATGCAATGAAAGCTAATAAACTTTCCAATTATCAAAGACTTTTGGTACACTCCATAAAACATCATATGAATTTCTTCACTTTTTTTAATAAAAAAAATAACAATGTTTTGGTACTTTATTTAAATTTATCATTTTTAATGCAAAAATTATAAAATTAAGAAATTTACTCACCAAAGTTTGTAAAAGCAAAAAATGAGCTATAATCCTAAAACTCTACTTAACTTTTCCTTAAAAAATTTTTGATACAACAAAGCATATAACTATATTACATGATTTTGTGTATGATTTATAATGTGTGAATTTATATATATGTGAATTTTGTGTATGAACTATAACATGTGATTTGACCTAAACTGGCATAACTTTTATTCTTAATAAACAAATAATAACAAAAATAGTAATAATAATTTCATAAAATCAAAAAATAAATAGGTTATTGATAAAAAAAAAACAGAACTATGATGAAAAATAAGAAGATATTACAAAAACTCTTAAAAATTGCATTCAGAAATATGAAAAAATTAAAGTTTAAAATTATAATTAATTACATATTGATTGAAAGAGATCCAACACTAAATTTTGATACAGACAATACATTTATTTATAAAAACATTTTCCACAACAACAAAATAATTAATCACACAGATAATAAAGTCAACTTACTTCCATTTCATTACCTTGAGATTTCTAATTAATTATACTGATTAAAAAGCAAAAAATTGCAATAACTGATTTTATCATATGGATAGATGTCATTTAAAAAATAAATCTTAATAGCTTCGTCTAACATATAATATATAAAACATAATAATTATATAACATATAAAATCACAGATTTCACAAATTTTCAAACAGTATATAGTAATCACAATGTTGAAAAAATATGACAATATTTAGATCCAGATTATATTTTACCAGCGGGTGACCGAGCTCCGCTCGGAGAAAACAGGTATCGAAGCTAACTCGAAGATTTAAATTTTCAATTGTGATTTATCAAAACAATACATGCCATAAGAAAATTTGTGAAACCATTGGTGAAAAGAGAACCGGTTAAAGTGCACCATTGTAAACTATTCTAAACAAAGTTAGAGTTTGGAAAGGCAACTATTCTATACAAAGGTAAAGTAAAGGTAAAGATTGAAGTGTGTTGAAGTTCAATATTTTTGACAAATTTATTTAGAAAAACCAAACATATATACATACATAAGAAACATATTATAAACCTATAACAGCATAAACATAAAACTTTATTAGTTCGCCATATTGGCTATAGATGGCAGCACGTTACCACTTGAAAATTTAAGTAGCCATTATGGCGAACTAATAAAGTTTGAAAATATCCTATCTGTAACTCCGAACTGCTCGACCGTAGCGCTTCAAAACCGGCGCCAATCGATTCCTTGTGGCCAAAAACCCCAGACCCCCAAGTTTACCGGAGTTTATTAATTCTGGGGAGATTTTCGACTTGACAACCATTCCTCGTATTATAGTATAAGATAGATAAATATAAAGTAAATAAATTTTAAAGAATAATTTTCATTTATAAATATAAATTGACATATTAATGTGGCTGAGCCTAATCTGTCCTTTCCTATTTCAAATACAGATCAATTCATTCATATTTTATTGATATATTTTTAAAAATTATGCAGATTACAATATTAAATTCTTTATATAAGAGCACATGCTTCAAAAAAATTAACAGCTCATCTTTCAGTGTCCAAACTTATCAGATCAAACAATGGGCCAAGAGAAAATTAAACTTTTAAATAAAATTAAAATCAGTGAATAACACTCCTCAAAACTTTTTCATGTGTTCTCTAATAAAATTGTTATCAAGTTCCCTCCCCCCTCCCCCCCCCCCCACACCCAGAAATTACTTCACTTTTATGAATGTCTTGAATGGTAGTGAATAACAGTAGCAAAATATAAATCTCTGACATAAATTTAGCATTATTACTTCATCTATCAAGTGATCCTTTGAAACTTTGTATGGCAATTAATCTTTGGCATGAAGTTAATAATATCAAAATGGAATTTGTAAAACATCAATTTCCAACTGATTGAAACTAAAATGTAATACAGAATTACAGTTGCAGTTAAAAAAGGGATGGCATTACCACCTCTTATAAAAATTCTTAGTTAAAAGGTAATTTTATGCAAAGTGATAAAAAAAAATCACATAACTTTAAAGAATCACATAACACATAACTTTTAACAAATACTAAACACTGTATTATAAAGTTTTCCAGCATTAATGACTTGCAAATAAACCAGACAAATGAAAAAAAAAAAAAAAATGTTAGCAAATTTTAAGCACACATACACACATACACAAAAAAAAAGATTCTAAGAAAAATATTCTTCAATTATACATAGTACAATTGTGTACAAGGCTCTTGTAAATCAAACAAAATGATAAAATTGGATTATCTTGAAAATATGGCAAAAACATATTAAGCCCCTAAGAAGATTCCAACTTTGTTGAGATAATTTGGTTCTGAACATTACTCTACAATAATGTACAATACTTTTTGATCCTAAAATATACTGAAATTAACTGAAAACTGCATGAGCCAAAAGCAAAAATAATAATTATTGTTTGATCAGTCAGGAAGCATTTATTAGCAACCTTCTTATGTGCACTTTTAGACATTTAAATGACTTGCATGCACATTTTATTTTTAACACATCATAAAGCGTTATCCTTTTGAAACTTTAATTTTTTTTAAATAGCATTAAATAAGCTCTTTCACTTGCAATTTTTTATCTCTAATTTGAATGTAACAGGATAAATTTCATATTCTTTAAAATATTGTTTACCCCTTTTTGTTTGTTTTTATTTTGTTAACAGATATTTCTTCGGGTTAAATTACAAGCACTGTGCTCACATAAGTTCATTCTCAATTATAGTACAAAACTGATGTTTTGCAATAAATATTATATAAATTAAAGATTAACTTCTACTGAAAATACTGCCAAAAAAGAAAGTTAAATCTCCATATATTAGACATACAATAAAAAATCACTGTAACAAAATTCTAAATTAAAGACATTGTATACACAATTAAGGGTTATACAGATATTGGCAAATGTAAGTAATTTTTTTTTCAATTATTTCTTTCCTTTAATACTATGGTTTAAAAAACAGTAAACAAAAAAAAGTAATTTAAATCATTGATTTGCAAAGCTTGACAATTACTTCAAGTAAATTAATTCCCCCAAAACACTTTCTTATTTATTAAACAAAGGGGGGGTCATTGTTTTCTCCCATTTTTCAATACAAAATTTTATAAATTACAAGACACAAGTTAATTTATCACAATTTGTTGCTAACTCAAATAATAAACAGATTTTCTAATGAATGTCTTATATCTAATAACACAGTAATATAATCAGAAGTTATGATGAGTAGACATTCAAATGTTTGTTGAAATGAGCTTTCTGCTTAAATCCTTTGCCATAAGTACGGCACTCAAAAGGACATTCATCTGTATGTGTCAAGATGTGAGTTTTGACATGCCCACCATCAAAAGATGAGACAAAAATACTTTTTGATAGTTTTTTCTCCTTCTAGTAAACAAATGTAACTAATGAAACAAAAATGTAATATTACTATCAAAAAGGATCAATATTACAATTTTTAAATTCTACTATATAGGGAATTGAAAAATTATCATAAATAGATATTAATTATGATAGAAACAATAAATATAATGCAGTAATGAAAATAATATTTATAACACCTGTGATATCATTATACTTAGTCAGATTTCTGCTGATTGTACATGTAAAAAAGAATTCGTAATTGACAATACATTACTTCACACAACCGAATTTATAAGTTCAACTAAATTTATATTTACCTCAATTTTATTCAATAGTTCAACTACATTTGGCTGCATGCTCTTTAATTATCACTCTTTACAGAATTTACCTTTTCTTTTGGAATATAAATAAATCAAAAGACAATATGAATTAAAAACAAAGATCAGAATTTTTTAATAGGGGGGATGCATATTTTTGTACTTGGATAAATGTACACTCTTAAATAATGAAATGTGCAACAAAAAAGTATTTGCTAGAAATTCTATAATAAATTTTCACATTAATTTTGAGAATAATTCTTGTTAGGCATAGCTTGCTTTGAAAAATTTACAATAAATGATGCAGATCAATCTTTTGAAACAGCTTCTTTGTAAAAGATCATAAGGTAATATATTTATCAGTGTGCCTTTTTTTCACTCACATTAATATAATTATAAAAGAATACAAGAGAATATCTTACCTTATATTTTTTGTTCTTGGTATAACTTTCAAAAAATGATGTTCCTAATTTGAACCCAAATGAACACATTCACTAGTTTTTCTTTCAAAATATTAATTTTAATGAAAAAACAATTAAAGTAAATTTAAAATAAAAGAAAGAATTCCATAACAATAACAATAACAAGAAAAAAATTTACCTAAAATATTAAATTTGTTATTTAGTTGTTTTTGCAAACTAAGCAAAAAATGAATGTATTATTCCATAATTTTTGAAAAAATTACACCAAAAAGAAAAAAGTGCAATAGATCCCAATTCTAGGCTCATGTGTTTATTAAACAAGAAGAAGGACATGAAGAGAAGAGAGAACATATCATGTGTAATGACATTAAGACAGAAAAGAAAAAAAGTATTTTAAGATAATTTAAAAACTTTTATTTTTTTAACTAAGCAATTCAGTACTGAAAATAATAAAAAAAATTAGTATAAATCAGAAAAAGAAATTATAGATGTATAAAATAAGAAAAAAAGTGAGGAAGAATATATGATTCCCATTTAGCAATAAAATTGTGGTCATAACAAATAGAAAGAAACCTAATGAAAAGGAAAAATGTTTAAATTTGATAATAATAAAACTACATTTGAAACTAACTAAAAGTAGAATAATGTCATAGGAAAATCTACTTTAAAGAATTTTATATATTTCTGACAGTTGCAGAATATTCAATGAGAATCAATTGTATCAATATGATCATTCACATTTTTTTTTTAATTTTTAATTTATAATATCAAAATATAAATTTTTTAACATTACACAATGAACTTCCCACATATGAATTTTGAAAAGAATACAAACCAGTACAAATTATATAATAGTTGCATTAAAATTGCAAAAGAAGAAAAAGAAATTGACATACATTTTAAACATTTATTAACTTTTTCACACAAAATAATTGTCATTTTTAGGACTATTGAAATAGCATCAAAATTTAAAAAATTCCTTTGATTTTTAAAAGAGAATTTTAAAATATAATTTATATATCAAGCCAAATTTTGTTCTTTTTTATTAATTACTCAAGTCATTTTGTAGGAGTATGATTCAATGTATGAGCTAGTAAACTCCTCTTTTCAATGAATCCTTTACCACAAATAGAACAATGAAATGGGCGCTCTCCTGTGTGAGTGCACATGTGAGCCATAAGTCCACCTTTCTGGATGAATCCTTTACCACAAAATGAACACAGAAATGGACGTTCTCCAGTGTGTATGCGAATATGTCGTTTTACATTAGCTAACAGAGAAGAAGAGTAATCACAAAAAGAACAATAATGGCGTTTGGAAGTTATGTTCGTTGAAGAATAATCATTCCTAATATCTGCAGAGGAAAAAAATGCAAATAAAAAATTAGAATTTAAAAATAATTAGAAAATGTAAATATACAAAAATGTAACATGATCAAATTAAGAGAATAATTTTGACATATACACACAGATTGAATTCTTCACAGTGTGGGAAGAATGCAAAAAACATTTTATTTAATTCTTAAATAACAATTTCATCATTCTTCACAACAAACTAAAAAAAAGTCACATAAAATACAATAAATAATCTTTTTAGTTTCAGTAAAACAAAATAAAAGATTTACATAGAAATAAAACTTTGAAAATTTTATTTTAATTGACTTAAAGGGAAAAAATCTGAAAACATGCTAACTAATAACTGCACACTTTTCAAAAACTGATGTGAAAATTCATAAAAGAACATATAATAAGTACAGAACTTTTTTTTTATAAAATAAAATAATAATAATTCAAAAATGACAGTAATACCTCAATGTTTATACAAAAAAAGAAAGAGCGTGTGTGTATGTGTGCGTTTTCGTAGACATATAGATATATAAACAATAAACACATGAAAGTAATAAAAGGAAAAATAAGAAAATTTGAAGGAAAAAGCCTGGTACATTGTGAAGAGTAGTATGCTTTTCTAAGCTATTTATTTCTGTAATCTATGTTTGTTTCTATTTTTTTTACTTGTTTTCATAATTTATTTATAACAAATGATGAAAAATCTTTCTAGAATACAAATACTTGTTTTTTATTATTATTTTAAAAATTACATTCACTTTTAAGTTATATTTTAATTTTTTGTCAATTGCGTCAAAACAGCAACAAGATTTAAATATAAAAACATAATATCAAAATTACATAGCATCTTTTAGACAAATGAATATAACAATTTATTTAGTATAATCTAAATTTCAATAAAAAAGTAAGCAATCAAATATCAAAATAGTTATTATTATAGAGAGGGACTTAAAATAAAGATCCCCTCTTTGCCTTACAAAAAAAAAATATTGACATAAAAAATTTATAATCAAATTTAACCATTTAAATTTTTAAGGAATTAAAAATGATAAATGATTTTTGCAAGAACAAATTTGGTTATAACAAATTACGTATAAATTAAGCAGAAAATGCAAAAAAGATAAGCATTCTTCTTTAATCCACATGTATCATTTCAAATAAATCAGTATATTGCTAAAAATGTAATTTTTGGCATGCTTATCAATATTTATTTTTAAAGTAAGAATGGGGTAAAATGCACATATTTTTTTTTAGTAATGGCAGTTTGAATACTCTTAAGAAATGAGGGAGGGGTATGTCAGACAAGTTCAGGTATCAAAATAAAATTATTATCTTTTAGACACAGAAAGGGGTGTGTGTGTGACTGTTATTCTTCTTTGTGAGATAGTTTTCAATTCATTATATTCAT
Organism: Argiope trifasciata; assembly: GCA_026543055.1. Lineage (NCBI taxonomy): Eukaryota > Metazoa > Arthropoda > Arachnida > Araneae > Araneidae > Argiope > Argiope trifasciata. The sequence goes on from JAPMOQ010049481.1 coordinate 1,572,981, forward strand.
CTTCTTTTTTTTTTAAAAAAAAAAAAAAAATTTCATACATTTGAATTGCATATTTTTTTAATGCTTTTTCAAAGTAATCAGTTGGGAAAAAAATATATTAAATTATGATTTTGCTTTTAACCACTTGGAAAATGTAGAGTAAAAATTTATAATGAAACTAAAGCACAAACTTCAAACTTTAAATCTAATATCATAAACTTATAAATGAACTACAGCTCAATTATTGATTAAAAATTTTAAGTAACAATTTTTAAAGAAAAAATGGATAACTATTTATTGAAACTGAGGAAAAATGACAAACAATAATATTTGAGGAATTTCAATCAAAGGAATAATTTCAATGGTGTAAAGTATTTTATAAGGCAATTAAATCCAAAAGAAAATGAAAATTTAATAATTTAAAAATAATAAAATAATTATTTCTTAATATTTCAACAAAAATTTATTTATTTATATAAATTTGATTTGAATTTAGGACAAAGAGTTAAAAATCTAAACTATTCTAATTATTCCTGAAATCTGATCACTTAAAAAGTTTATCAGCATGAGTATGCATGTGCAAGTATAAACTGGATTTATGAGAGAATCCTTTTTTACAAATAACACAAAAGAAAGAATGCTTCCCATTATGAATCCACATAAGTACATTCAAGTTACTTTGTTGAAAGTAACACTTATCACACAGAAACATATCACATTTGAAAGGACGTTCTCCGGAATGCGTAAAAGTATGACGTTTCAAATAACTTAGAAATGGTGAACAATATACCCAACAAGGACATCTGTGAAACTTAGTCCTTGAAAAATTAAAGGCAGCATCTGAAAAAAATATATAAAAATAATAGCAAAAACACTAACTTTAATTTTAAATGATGCTTTTTCCTCCTTAAAAATATGTATCGAAAAAGAAAAGAATAATTAGACATGAATAGAAAATACGATAATGAGATAATTCTGAGCATGGCAATTAACATTTAGACCATTTCATATCACAATCAAAACTATGCAAACAAATTATTAAAATTTAATTTTAAAAACTGATGCAAAAGAAAAGAAAAATGGAAATTATATAACTTATGTGGTAAAAGGCAAAAAATAAAAAATAATAAGAATAAATAAACAATAACTTAAATCAGCTTGGTAAATATATATATATATATTCAATCTGAAATAAATTCAATTCATGACTGTTATTATTTAGATTATAACATTCACAAAATAGTACTAAGTAACACTCATTAAAAAATCTCATTTCATTAATTTAAAAAAATAAACCATCAAAAATAACATACTTACAGGTATATCAGATATGACCTAAATAACCAATATAGATATTGTTTAAAAAATTACATACTCCTTTATTAAAATTAAAAAATTACAGACAAAAAATTGACATTACTTTTTAATAAAAGCTCATATTCTACTAAAAAAAAGCAGTGGCATAAAAATATGAAGAATCTGATCATATTTTTCAATTCAATTATCATACAAAAATATGATAATTGGATTATCTGATCTTCTCAATAGAAATTATATCTATATGAACTATCTGTATGAACATTGCGTACAGAGAACATAAACATAACATTGCAAGCTTCAAATTTAGCAGGGTTCTACTATGCATTACTTGAAATATGCAGACATAAATTTAACATAATAAAAATTATTTCTGAAAATCCATTAAATAATTCTAAAACAAAGAAAACTACCTCTGATAATACAATTTAACATTTTATTAACAAAAACATTGCATAATATTTTTCAACATTTACAAATGATGTCAAGAACCTTTCAAAATGTATTAATATGCAACTGAATATATTTATATATTATCGATTCATATATAAATGAATTAATTGCTGAAATTATAAGATATCTCAAACAAATAATATAATATAAATAAGTAAAAAAAATATGTGAAGGAAATGAAAAAGCTTAAATGGGACTATACAAAGAAATAGAGATCTCAGAAATGCTTCTATTATAAGAAAATGCAGTAGAAAGGAATAATCCCTTTTTCATCACTGATCTCTCTCCTTAACTCTATTAATTAGGACTCTTACAAAAAAATCCCATTTTAAATTATAAAAGACAATTATCCATTGGGATAAAAATTAAATGATTTACGTAATACCATGATAAATAAAATATATTGTTAAATAACTCCATATTTGCCTCTCCTTAAATAATATTATATTTACTTTTATATATATAGTAAATATTTTTATAGTTATATATAAGTTAAAGTTTTATACATATATAGTTAGTATATAGTTGATATACTGGGTCATAGTCTTATTACACATATTATCTTAATTTTAAAATGAATTCCAAATAACTCAATAATTTTTTAGTTTTGTTACTTCAATTATTAAAAGTTTTTAATAAAACTGAATAAGTTATATAAATTTAATAAATAAATATTTTTAATTTTTTTCACATACTCTTAACTTGTCAAACTCACTCATACTCATCAAAAGTAAAAACTTTAAAAATAAACAGTGCAATATTAATAAGCTTGTATTACCTACAAATTCACAACATATTTACTGAAGAAATAAAGGAATCTATTTATCATTCTATGCAGCAAAAATGTGAAATTAATAAGCCTTAAAGGTAAATAATTGTGAATGAGTAAGTTGGAAGATAACTTAATGTTTTGAAAAAAAAAAATTCTTCTATTTAATCATTAAAATCAATCCAGTTCAAAAATTGTTTCAACAATTAAGAATTCAAAATATACTAAGGTTTCAAATAATTCAAATAGTAATATGGTGTATACATGCACTAAGAAAACATTTTTTAAATAACATCACATTTAATAATTTATTTAAAAATTTAATTTAAATTTTCAATTTAAAATATATTAAAAACTAATTAATTTTTTTATTAATCTATTTACAAGATTACTTACCTTTTTAAAGATTCATTATCATAATGTTTTTAATATTCCTTGAATTAAAACAAAAATAGTGAAAAAGTCAAGAAATCAAATCTAAGAATTTAAAATTAAAAAAGAATATAAAGGAAAATTTTGACAATACAGACACACACATACACTTTTCCAATAGTATCACCTTGTCACCTACAAATAATTCAATTTTAAAACTATTTCAATTACAAATCTAATTTTCAATCTAAAATAAAAGTTCCAGGCAAATCAAATTACAATAACTAAAACTTTTACAACCATCACTTAAATTTCTTTATTATTATTCAAAAGCAAGTCCATATACAATTAAACTCATTAAAAATTTACAATGAAAATTAAAAAGTGTATAAGGAACCAGTAAAGTAAATAAATTTTTTAAAGCAGTTCAATACAGAATGTCTAACCAAACTACAAAAAACATAATTATTAGTGATAAGATAAAATATTTTTTTATTAATATTATTTCTTCAAAAACATGCCTTCACTTTTCATGCTATAAAAAAAAATCAAGAAGTTTCATCTTGGCTTTGCCCCCCCCCCAATATTTTTCCTTATGTATGAATAGTAAAAATTAATTATGGACAATATCATTTAGGCCAATTAAAATAAATTCAAATTTTATACAAATAAGGAATAGTTACTAAAAACAATTTCAATTTTTTTTAAACAAATATTGTCAACGGTGTAATAGAGCTAATTTTTGCAACTTCAGCATATCATCACAAATGAATAACAAGTCAAATTTTAAAAATATAAAAAGCTTTTTCGAATTCCACAAACAATCAATCCCTAAATTTTTAAAACATTTCTAGAATTGATTTTCTTTTCATGAGTAACCATATGATATCTTAAGGAAATCTTCTGATTGAAACGTTTACCACAAGTGGGACAGCCAAAAGGAAATTCTCCAGTATGAATACGCATGTGAATTTTTAAAACATCTTTCCGGGAGAAACTTTTTGCACAAACAGAACAAATGTGTGGTCTCTCTCCAGTATGAGTTAAAATATGTTTCTTAACATCACTCAGATTATTTGAAGAATAATCACAAAAAGAACACTGATGCCGCTTGGAAATATCTTTACAGCTACTGAAATAATATTCACCATCTGTGAAAAAAATAAAACTACAAATTAATAAATAATATTCTATATTGTTATTGTATTTTTATGTATTTCAAAAAATATAATAACTCCTTTATGTCAATTCATATATCTTATTTAACTATATACATATTCTATATTAAATGTGAAAAAAATACAGATTTAAATTGTTAATTTTATAATTAAAAAGAGAAAAAAACACCAGAAACAAATCTAACACAATTTCAGATTTAAGGCTTTTAATATTGTAATTTGAAGTATTTGATATTGTAAATACACATGGTTGAAAATGATCCAATAATTAATGGGTGGGGGAATTTATTGATTATTACCATTAAATAAATAATTTATTTTTATACAATGAGTGCCCTACAACCCAATATTTCAATTTTTTTATGAATACTTAAAACTTATGAGCATTTGCAAAAAATTTCATGTTTCGAATTTATAAGAAGGAAAGAAGGAAAAGCCTAAAAAACATACACTTTTATTCAAATAATTTTTGCTTTATCACTAAAAATTTTAAAACACAAGCAATATGGCAATATTTATATAGTGCTTTAGACACAAAGTATATAAATTCTAAACTTGACAACTTGGATGAATTTTATACCAATTTGTTGTACTGGAAGAGAAAATTAAATATTTTAATAAAAATTGTTGATAACCTATAACATTCTTTTAAAAAATTTATGTTTCATGATTAAAACTAACAAAAACATATCCGTTTAACCAAAAAAAAAAGGAAGGAATAACATACAAAAATTAAGTGTTTGAAAGGAAATTTAAAATGTCATTGCTTTTTTTCTATTGATTTATGTATTCAATAGTATTAAAATAAATATTCAACAGACTTATAAATAATAATAGAATATGATGGGGGGGGGGGAATCAAATAATTTTTATTACAAAATAAATACTTAAGATGAAATTGTAGTCAATAAACTCTATAAAGAATCAAATATAAAAAATAAAAATAAATCACATTCAAAAACTTAAAATTCTCTAATTCTTGCCCAAGTCATATAAAGTATAAATAATAGTAACAAAAGTGTTAACTCACAGAAATAATCTAAAATCAAAAAATTTTTAGTTTTAAAATTGGATATTTTTGTTTGTTTTCTCTCTTTCTTTCATTTTTTATTACTTTAAAAGTGGGTGAATATCCTTGGTTTTCATAGCGATGTCAAATGTTTTACAATCTTCAATACAAAATGCAAATTTTTTGCTAAATATAGCATTAAAAAATATTCGCAGTCTTTATACAAATACAGACACTATAAATTAGAGCTTGCCCTTTAAATAAAACAACTTTAAAAAAAGATCGATTAAATGATTATAAAATAATATAACATTAAAATTATTTCCAAACAGAAAATAATTCTCCTTCACGTAAAATATCAAAAAAAATTAACTACATTTAATACATAATTTCAATTTGTAAATGAACCTTTCATATCTCTCTCAAGACATAAGATTAAATTATTAAATGCTAATAAAATTTACAATGCTTTAAAACTCAGTTTTAGTCATAGGAGAATACTCATTTGTCTCAAATATTACAAAATAAAAGTATTTGTCCCATAGAATTGAGGGACTATATAAAAAGTTAAATTTTTTTAGACATGCATTAATTAGCTAAAAAATATATAATATAAAATTTCTTTATCATTCAAAGCATTTTTTCAACTAAATGTCTGTCTCTATATGTAAATTTTGTATAAAGAAAACAAATTCTGATTAAATTGCATTTTAATTTCATGATACATTTTTCTAATTCTTTTAATAAAGTCAAATACAAGTTAAGTAAAGTTTTAGAAAAAAGTATTTTATTTCTACATAAAAATTATCTAAAAATCAACTTCATTATCTTATTTTACCGACTGGATAGTCACTGATATTATAGGTAGACTATTTACATTATAAACATAGCAATCAATTGAATGAAAATAAATAATAAACATTTAATGATGAATTTTTATCTCAGTAAATTTTGTATTTAGTTTAGGAAAGTATTATCAAGGAAATTTCTGCCATGTGCATATCATTTGATCAGACAATTCTCCAGAATGAGTCAACATATGACGTGTCAAGCTACATTTCTGATTGAATCGTTTGCCACACAAAACACATTCAAAAGGACGAATGCCAGTATGAGTTCTAATATGTCGTTTCAAATCACTCAACCTAGGTGAAAAGTACTGACAATGTGGGCACTGATGATGTTTAACAATCTTCTCTGTGCACAGAGTGAATTCTTCCACACCTAAACAGAACATGTACATATAAATATTAAAAATAATTTGTGCATCCATAGATCAAAATTGCAAACTTTTCTTTTATATGCATCAGGTCTTACTTAGTATTAGAGAAAAATATTTTCTCATATTAAACCATTATATTGTTATGGAGAAATATTTGAATTGAAAAAAAAATGTATTTCAAAATCAAATAAGTAGATCAAATAAAAATTCCTGGGTTAATATCAAATATCAATAATAAAATGAGCCAACACTATATAAAAAAAAATACTCATCTTTATTTGATTAGTAAGATAATTCAACTGAATTTTAATGGCCATTTTTGAAATCATATATTTAATTGAGAAGTTTTTGATTTTTCATCAAAAATATCACTTAAATCTCTTCCTTAGAATTCAAATATGCATACATCTGATGCATTTAAATAAATAGTTATCAAAATGTTCAATGGATCCTGATGAAACTAGTGTTACCTCTATAGCATCATAATCTAATTTACATGTACATACATAGTTGTATATTAAGTTTAGAAAAAACACCAGATTGCTCTAAGAACTAAAAGTAAATTAGAACTGCTTGATACCATTTTAATAATAATAAAAAACACCAATTAAAACATACATAGCTAAATAATTTTCATTTCTAATGAAAAAGTTAAAATATTCCATTTTTAAGTACTAAGCCATAAAACAAATATTTCAAACATTAGCACAAATAAAAATTGCATTATAAGAGTAAAAGTCTATAGATATCATCATATAATGATTTATAAACATAAAATTATTAGGTACTTTTCCATTAACTAGGAGTAGCGGGAAATCCCCAGTTCCACTTAATTTCTTACATTGTAATTTGCTTCACTAGGTGACTTGGCTCACGTTTGGTTCACATTACCGGCATTTGCACCCAGATTATGGAAAAGTACCAATTATTAACATAATCCAACTATACAAATATAAACAATAATACACATTACGAATTTTTAAATAGCAAGTGCTGTAATAGAATGGCACAGCATTAGTATTTAACTGTTCCTTTGGTTAGCAAAACTAACTACAAAAAAAAAATCACAATTCACTAACAAATATTCTTTATTTTACCAATAATATCAAGAAATTTCTAAAACATTCAATCATTTAGAAATCTTTTTACAGATATTAACTGCATGAACAAATTATAATGATATAAATTAAATAATGAAATAAAAAACATAACACTTTAATGCCTTAAAACAAACAGAACTATAATATAATATCAAAAACGAAGAAAAAAGATGAATAAATAGTACATATAACACTTTAACAATGTTAACTTCCTTTCTTACCACAGAAAAATTATGTTGACATTTAAACTTGAAATACAACAATGTAGGTCAATTTTACCATTTCCTGCAAGAGAAACTATTTATACCCCACAAAATAAAAACTTCCAGATGAATTTGTATAATATTTGTTATAGATACAGAAATTTCTTGAGCATAAAAAGCCTAAACAAATGGCAAATATTTCCATAAATCTATAATTCTGATGTACCTTTATGCACTGAGGCTTCATATATAAACATAAAATTTTAAATGCAATATTTACGTATAATATATTAAATGACATGTACAGATAATTTAAATGAAAAAAAAAAAATTCTTTCCCCAAGTGAAATACAGAAAACACAATTGCATATCAAAATATTTAAACAATTTAAAAGTAACATTACAAAGGTATTAAACACTACTAAATAGGGATTATCAACATAAACAATAAAAATTAACAGCTTGCAATATGAATAATACAGAGGATTAAAATAATATTGACCAAACATTTAATAACATAGGAAAATTTGAAAATCAGAATAAAAACTATATATATATATATATTATAAGGTTCATTTTTGAGTTGACAAGTCATAATCGAATAAAAAGTATACCAAATAGTTTTAAAAATTTAAATGCATGACTTTATACATTTTGTTTCTTAAAATAAAAATATAATGAATTTTTTTTTCTCCTATATCATTTTGGTAATGAATATAACTAGTTATGATCAAATACATTCTTAAAATTAATATAAATATAATAACTATAATAAAGTTTTCTTCGTCTAAATACAATTCACATAATCATCATGTTAACTATCATACAAGCATTTTTCATGACAATTACATGAATACCCCCACTTAAGAAAACTCAAATTTACACTATTTCTGATTTTCTTCTTCTACTTCAAATTTTCCTATTTTACAATGTAATACAAATCCAAAATTCAAAAAAAGGAAAAATTTTCCACTTCCAAAAATTATATAGAAACAATGTCAGATTTGTTGAGGTCACTCAAATAAATAGAAATAATATAAACAAAATAAATCTCTCCAGGTAATAACAAAAAGGAATTATTGATAGTAATGATGACAATCCTTACTACATATTCCCATTATTATTACTCCCATGATCATTAAATATTCTCACATTAAATTCATTGACCATCAGTATAAATTGCTGATAATTAATTAAATGTGTGAACCATTAGAGCCGTCATAAAACTAATAACTGCGAATTTGACAGAAGGTCTCAGCTCAACTAAAAAGATTCAAATTTTGAAGGCAAAAGAATAAAGAAGAATATTTCCGGAGGTAAGGAATAAAAAATATATGAGTAATTGGAAACAGAATAAAAAAATTTCACATCAGCAAGTAAAATTGTTATAAGTTGTTAAGACTTCAGCGAAATTTTTCAAATCGTAAGAAGATGATGATATTGAAATCATTCTCTTTTGTGAAAAATGTTTTAATTTGCATTATTTTGTAATGATATGAATGAAATATATAATCTTTACTATATTCTTTCAAACAATTATTTCCTACTCCACGTCTCAAATGAATTGAAATTCACCTTAAACACCAATTTAAGTTAATTTGATATACATAATTTTCATCAATCCCATCAAAGGCACCACAATGAAGTAGTATAGATTTTTTTTTTTTTCTGTTTTGAGAATTCAAATTCAGGATGGGTTTTTTTTTTTTTTTTTTACTTTTTAATATCAAAATGAAAATACACTTTAACTAAACTCTATATTAAAATCATTCATCATTACCATTTTTTGTATTAAAAAAAACCCATGAAATTTTTAAATTCCTGAAAATTTTGTAGCATCTTATGGATCCAGCAATACAAATAGAGTTGAAACAGAGATGCAAAATATATAACAAAAAAAAATGTTTATATATGCATAAAACAGTAATCTAGTTCAATTGTTTTATGGTACATGGCTTCCAATATACCATGCAGTAGAACCATTTTATTCACTTTATTAAGCATTATTTTCAATAAATAAATACACAGATAGCTACTAATATTTATTTTAACTGGCTCCATCACTCTATTTCCTTATGATAATTATTTTTGGCATGCTATTGTGAGCAAAAGAAGCATTTTAATTATATATATAGAAAATACCTTTTTTGATTGACATCACTATTCACAGTGAAGAAGCATGCATGTTTACTGCATCTGATAAATTCAACAGTTATGACTCTTGTGCATATGAACTTTTAATGTAAATTTCTGTGTAAAACCTTTGCCACAAACAGAACAACTAAAGGGTCTCACACCAGTATGAATAAGCACATGTGTTGTAAGATTACACTTTTGACTAAAAGTTTTACCACAATAAGAGCATTCAAAAGGTTGTTCACCAGTATGAGTTAAAAGGTGTCGTTTCACATCAGTCAGTCTAATTGCTCTATATTCACAGTAAGGACAACAATGAAGTTTCATCGATCTGTATTTTATGCAAATTATTTCATCTGCAAATGAAACATATAAAATGGAAATAATTAGAAAAATGTTTTAAATCATATAGAATACATTTAAAAGTAAGACTATCCAATCAAAAGTTTGAGGCAAATATCCCGATTAAAAAATTTTATAATTATAATGCATGCATGTATGCACACACACACACATAAATTTTTTACTAAACATTATACAATGAATAGAAAAATTGTTTAATTAATTTTCGTCATCAACCATCACTTTATTGAATGGTTATACATCATCACAACCAATGATAGTTAACAAGCAAACAGAAAATATCAGTAAAAAAATTATCAAGATATCAATGGATAGTCGAATTGCTTAATTAGTTCAAAAACATTTTTTCACTTTTAATACAAACATTTACCAGATTTTTAAAATTATCTGAATATTAAATAAAATATGAGAATAAAATTTCCATACAGTTTAGATTTTTTTTAAACCATTTGTACATGATTTTTAAACAAACATTTTTGTACTGTATCTGCAATGATTTGACACAATCATTCATTCAAACAATACAAAACAGATCAAGTAATATTTTTAATTAAAAGAGTTACATTAAATTATTAAATAACAAAATTCTAGTAAATTCTTCATCTTAAGGCTCAATACAAATATATCAAAATCTGCTTTTAGTTGTCCAAGTCCTTAATGGTCTTCTAATTCCTAATTAAATTATGCTAGATCATTTTAATGAAACATAATATATGAAAAATGTTGCCAAACAAATTAATATTTAGAATGCAGAGCAACTGAAATTTTAATCAGAGGTACATGATAGCTAGCATTAAATGAATTTGCCTGTACACTTTACATTCATTTATAGATCATACAGTCTTGATAGTTTTAGAAAATGAGATATATCTATGATGAATTCAAATTTTAAAATCTTCAGTTCAAAGTAGATATATCTGTAAGATGAATCACCTTTAAAAAATAAATATTTTAGTAGAAACAGAAAAAAAATTAAAGTCCATCATTTATGCATTCTTTATTATTATATTTAAATACATATTCAAGTAACGCTTAATATATTAAAACAAGAAAAATATGACTTATCTGGTTTTCTTTTCTCAAATAACTTTAAAAATTCTGGTTATCTTTTCTCATAAAAATGACCAAGTATTAATTAGATTATATGACTTTTATATTATTGCTGTCAAAAAATTTTCATAAATAAAATAATTATTAAAATTCCTATTACTAGGAATATATAAATGAATTATAAAACTAATATCATTTAAGATTATTGTTTACTCCAGAAATAAACCAGTCCAAATGATATGTTTATGTATTAATTGATGGAAAATCATTATAAAATATTTATCAGTCATAATATAATCTGTCTTAAGTTGTTAAACAATATGAATCAGATTATGCCTCTTTAGATTTCCAAGCCTATTAGATGAATAATCACAATAACTACATTTATAAGGTTTTTCACCAGTATGTGTCATAATATGACGGTTCATATCACTAAGTTTTAAAGAAATGTATTCACATTGAGTACATTGATGCACTTTGGGAGTCCATTTCAAATTTAATGTACTATCTTCTGTACCTACAGAAAGAAGAGATGAGGTTACATTGCAAAAATATACTTAAAAGTAATTACTTATAAAAATATATATCTAGATACTATAAACAAAAACGATTATAAATGGATTTAATTAAAAGGCATTTAATTTTTATTTTAAAAAGAAATTTCAGTTTGAATCTGAATATCAACATGAAAAAAAAATGCTTGCATAATGCATATATGTTTTTATTCTTTTCTCCTTTCATGTTCTGACAACGTCACAACATGAAAGGAGAAAAAATCATTGCTACTCTAAAAGGGTAAACACATTTTTGATGAAAACAAAATTTTATCTTTTTAAAATTGATTTCTTTCTTTTCTTTTTCCCAAATATTTTCTATAAACCTTCATAAGCACAAGCTTCAAAACCAGCTTTAAATTCAAATTTTCTTTGCCTTACATCACAAATTTGGCTCCAAGTTTGAAATTTTATCTGGTTAGCAATTTCCATTCGAGTTGAGAATATGCAACACACTGAATAATTACTGAAGGATATCCCACAAATTATAGTTTAACAATTAATAACAATTTAGCATACAAATTACATAGTGGGTGTTTCAAAAGGCTGCTTCACAAACATAATTATGATAAAGATTTTTAATAAAGACAAAAGTTCTAAAATATTTCTAGCTATTTAAGTGTTCACATCAAGGATCTCAATTACAGGACAGTAACCCTTCACTTCTAAAGTTAAATCAAACACAATTTTTTTAGATTCATTTCAGGAATTAAAATCTTTTTCAAACTCTTAAACAATTTCCAATTGGCAAAAACCATTCATTTGTCGGAGTACGAAATAAAAGTACTGGCATTTTGAATTTACCTTTTATTTTTCAAATGAGAGAATTTCTATTTTTGGGGGTAATAAGGTGAATTTGAAAAAATATTTTTATATACTTTAATTTGCTTTATTTATTTATTTATCTTAATTTTTATATAAAATAATTTTTTACATGAGATTTATCAATTTTTGAAAAAATTTCTATAAAAGTTTCTTTTTTTCAGAATTTAAATTTTCTTTGAAATTACTTTCAGTATTTAAAAATATAATTTAAAAGAAATCAACAAAGATCTAATATAACTTTGAAGAAACAATAGCAGACTTTAAATTAAATAAATATTCATAAATTATAAACATAAATTATAAGAAGTGTCATATATTGATTTTGCTAGATTTTATTACTATGATTTTTACCACCAATATAGTTAAGAGAACTTAGCAGGAGAGAAGAAACAGAAGTTCACATTTGTAAAAAATATTTTTTAAATTCCATCGAAAATTATATGAGTAACACTTTTAAACATACAATATGATGCCAGATTTTAAAAAATGTATCTTCATTAAATAAATGTGTTAATAATCATATTAATATTTATTAAATCAAGACATGAGAAAAACCATACATTACATTCAGAAACGACTATAAAGACTGCATATAGAACCATTATAAAGACTAAAGATGTAATTCTGAATTACTCTTTGCAGTTATGAGATACAACACATTCAAAAACAATACATATTTGAAACAAGACAATAATAATCAAGTAGTAAATAAAGATAATAACCATTGCAACTGATTATTTATACTATCAAGCAAAATCATTCCATGCATTTATTAATGTCAAATGTTTTTAAAAATCATATTAATATCACTTGTTCATATAAATTATAGAAATAAAATTTTATATTTTCCCAAGCAGACTTGCATAAACATACTACTATTTGTTTATATTCTTTTGTTTAAGGACTCTTAGCCTATATATTCCATGAATTTTCTATTGCTGAGATATACACCCATGCTTATTATTTTATTTTAACTTACAATGATTTTCCGTTTCATTTGACAAACTGAAAAAAAAATTATACATTAAAAAAACAATAACATCAAAAAACTTTAGGACTTCAAAAGAAACATTTTTTTGACTTCAGAAAAGTTTAAATTAAATTAAAAACAAAAACATAAATCAATGCAAACAACTAGCTTTAGAATGAATAATCATTTAAGCAATATTACAAAAGAAAAGAATTAAAAATTTTTAAAAAGTAATTAGAAAAACATATAAAAGAAAGACAAAGCCTATAGTTAAAAAAAAATTCATTGAACTTCCTTTACAAAAGCTACAGTATATTTACTAAAGAAAGAATTCCTATGAAAAAGTGTAATATTTTTTAAACAGTTTATAGTTTACTATTTTCAATATATCAGCATATTAGAAATAGTAATAACAACAGCAAACTATTTGCAGTTAAAATTGCAAAATAAAATGGGAAACCTGCTCCCATTGGGTTTTATTATCTTATAACTACATTTGAAACTTCAATCATTAAATCTTTATCAGAGAAAATAGAATGGCCACACACCCATTTTTATTTAAACCATGCAATCTTTTTAACACCATAAAATATTAGAAGCAGGGGGTAGAGGATAATGGTATTTTCATGCAGCAACAATAGAAAAATAAATAGTGCACATATAAAATGCAGAAACATCTAATAAATAAATCTAATAGAGAAATAGCATTTAACAATTCTTATAAATAAAAAAAATATTGTTCACATATTGTCAGAAAAATTTAAAAAACTAAATGATCCATTCATGATCATAAAACATGATGGTTGATTAGTTAATGAAACACGAACATGCACACAAAATATCTTCCTTGGGAATAAAAAATTTATTACACAGTAAACAAAGAATGACGCTCACAAATTGAAAACAAAATACAAGCAGTTCACCAAATATACCCAAATTAAAAAGTAATGTATCAATAGTGAAATGCTATAACCACATATATAAATGTTTTAAAGAAAGTGTGCTTATATCCCACTGATATCTCATGTCACTATGCAACCTTGAGTACTTAAGAGATTTATCAAAAAAAAAAATTGAATATTATTTTTTTAGTTGTAATTTTTATTTATAAAAGTGTGATACTGATTCATAAAATTTTAATTCTTAAAATTTAAAAATAACTATTTCATGTAACAATTTGTCATTCTTTTAGAATTCAAGTCAATTAAAAAATCTTTTTTTTTTTACATACAAGGATTTTCATGGTTTATTAATTTTAATGGTTGTCAATGCTTATTCTATATGCCTAAAATTTATTAGAAAAAAAATCAATAACATAATTGCTGACATTTTTATTCTTCATCTGAAATAGTAACAGAAATTCATATTATAATCAGAACAAAAAAGAACTCAAAATTTAATCTCTTTCAACAAAAATAAAAAAGGTCACATAACTTCAGTTAAGATTGTGAAATTACTAACATTGGAATAAAGTCCATTCTGAGAGCATTTTAAGAGTAAAATATCATCAAAATGGAATATACTGCTTTTGGTTCTTCATTTTTTAACCTCCTTTAAGAATCCAAATTGACACTATAATGACAGTTGATATAATTAGATTTAGAGTCTATCAATAAAAAATAAAATCTTTTTTTATAAATTTGAAAGAAACATTTGACATGCAAATTTATATACCACAATAACATAATTTATTAATATATTAAATACATAATTTTATGTACACAAAATCACTTTTCATCAACATGATTCTATTACTGTAAATAATAATAAAAAAAGCAAAAATTAAAGGAAAGAATTACAAAATATAACCACAAAGCATACAAGAAATAATAAAAAACTTTCAAAGAAAAAAGAAACATTTTTTTAAAAAAGGCATACAGGTATATTATACCATTTAAAAAAAGCTCAATTACATGCATAATTATTTTCAGGATCTAATTAAATCATAAAAAATATTATTTCGCATTTAAAATTAAAACAGCTGACAGAACTGTTTAAGTTAAAATCTACATATACAAATGAAAGGTATAAATTAAATTTCATTTTGGAACACTATGAAACTATTTTTTTGAATACAAAAAGAAAATTATTATAATTTTAATATATAATTATGATTATGATATAAGTTATCACTTTTCTATAAAATATTTGAAATTATAACCCCAAAAGATGATTTATCATTTTCATTAATATTGAATATTCTTGTCTAATACTTATTTCTAAGACAGAATCATTTTATAATTAGTCTCAGCATTTAATGGTAAGATGAACATTCTTCTAGTAATATAAACTGAAAATACTTAACATAAAACTTCATTGATAGAAAGAAATTAATGATTCATAGAAATGAAGGGAAAAAAAAAACTTTTAAAAATCAAAACTTTCAAACATAATTTCTAAATCAAATTAAAAAACCGGAATCTATGAATAAAAGGGCAGATTTTTTCTATTTTACATCTTTTTTATATTGTAGCTTTATTTTAAAAGATAAAATAAATTCTTGTTCAAAAAAATTGGTAAAAATTACTCTAAAAAGCATTTTTTTCAATAATAAATATTAAAAGATTTTTAAAATAGAGTAAAATATTAAAGAACAAAGAAATGTTAAATTCTTTTTATATCCCTTGCATTACCTCAAAAATAAACCAAAGGTTAAAAAACAAAAAAAAAAATTAATAATGTCTTGACTGAAAAATCTAGCTAAAAGTAGCTTAAGCATTTTGAGCTGTATGCTTACTTGTTACGCAAAGGAAATAAAGAAATATTTGTATTCTATTTAGCCATTAAAATCATATGCAATTACAATTATATTTTAAATAGGATAATGGGCATGAGCAGAATAAGTAAAAATTGTTGATTTACAAAAATAAAAAAAAGTTAAATAGAATTATTATAATAAATTTTCTTCGATATTATTCAGCTAAATACAGAAAACAAAAGCATTCATGTAACTTTTTTTTAATTGATGTCATATACTAATCTTTCATGATATATAAGATGTAAGATACCTTTCTTTTGAAAAATGAAATTTTCTTCTGATAACATGACTATATATTATCACAAATAATTCAGCTGAAAACAAAAATCCCCAGTAGAAGTACCAGAGCAAAGATTTTACAGCAAAGCATCAATATTATTTGTCTTTTTTATCATACAGTTATGACTGTCCCAAAACATAACGTTAGACATAATAACCCTATAATAAGAATAATACTAGCTATACCAGTAATATGTAATTATACATATTTCTACAACCCTAAAAGTTAACTTTAAAAAATTTTGATTTTCAAACTTCTTAAATAATAATAAAAAAAAGTTTGTTCTTATTATATTTTATAAAATGGATTGCTTAGTCAAATTTTTAAAAAATTCAATATTCATTTCAAAAAATAAAGGAAATTCATAATCCACAGAGAAAAATTTATAAATGATTTGAATACAGCTATACAAATAATTTCATTAAATAAAAAAAATGTGCAGACTCGGGAAAAATTATAATGTAAAAATAATGATTTAATTATTTATTCTAGAAAGAAACAAACTCCATTATTTATCGGATTATGTTTGCTATTTTTCATTAAAAGTTGACAATAGGTTTCAAAAAAAATTCAAATGACAATTACAAATTTCAATAATATAAAATAAAAAAATTTCAACAATTTGTTTTTAAATTTTGGAAACTAAAGAAAAGAAGAAAAAAGAAGAAATTATAAAAGCTTGGTATTCAAAAATATTTCTTCGTTTCTGTTGATTTTAACAGAATGTAATAAAATTTTTAAAAAATCAGTTATTCAAAATGATATAAATAATAAACACAAAAATGCAAACCAATCTACAAAATCAAACATAGTAAAAAAAAAAAAAATTGAAGGTTCACAAATTTTATCCAATTGTTTTTCAGGGAGGTTTTGTCATAATGTATCTGCCCAATTTAGAAACAAAATTTTAAAAACAAATTTCAATCCTGTTCATAAACTACAACCATTTTCAACCCTTTCTCTGCCAGTAACAAGTATATATATATTTATTTCTAGATCATACATTAAACATGAAAATTCTAATGGAGGATTTTAAGATTACTGTCATTTTGAAATTTGATTTCCCTTAAAAATACTTAAATTTTAGTACATTAATGCAAAATTTAAAAGTAAAAAAATCATTTTATAAATAAAAATGTATTGATTATATAAGGCTTTCAAAATAAAAATTTAGAATTTATTTAAAATATTTAATAAATAAATGAAAAAGGTCAAGAGAGCTGTGATTAAATATAAAAAATTATAAGGTTTTAAGCTATAATAATAATGGAAGAAAGATTTATACAAATAATTACAGCTTCAAAAGCACATAATGTAACACTTAATATAATATTTCTTAAAAAATTATATTGAATATGATTGAGCAAATCGTTGTGAGTTAATAGTAAAATTACACGAGTATGCAAGATTTTATTAAGCTTTACATAAAAATCATATTTTAACAAAATATTAAAGACAAAAATGATAAATTTTTAAAAGCAATCTTTCATCTGTCAAGGAAACAGTGGTCAAGAGCTATTTAAATTTAAGAGTTAATTTTTATTTTCACTTTGAAAAACACTCCTCAGAAGAGCAAAGGAACTATATTTTTCCACATTAAAAAATTGTCATTGTAATTAATTGAATCATTAATTTATGGAAATATTGCTTTGATTTAAAACACTATAAGAGTTAAACAATGATTAATTATAGCATTCTTTCATTCATTAGAACTGAACATTCATTCAGAGTATCAAAATAGGCAATTTGTTTGATAATCATCCACACACGTTATTAATAATATAGTATCACCCACTGTAAAAGGAAAGGATATAGAAAGTAAATGTTATTTCTTCTTTGGTCAAATAATGTAGGGGTGTTCTTTCCCTCTACTTTCTTCCTGCATAAAGTGGCGTTTCATATGTCGTTTCAAGCTGCATTTGTCATTAAAACTTTTTCGACATGAAGAGCATTTAAAAGGTCTTTCTCCAGTATGAGTCAAAATGTGTCTTCTCACAGAAGTAGTATATTTTGATATATAATCACAAAAAGGACATTTATGGCGCTTGCCAGTTCCCCATTTTCCAACCTCTGTAAAAAACAAAAAAAATGAATGCATACATTTTGTTATCAAATAATTTTTTTTAATTGTGAAAGGTCGTTTTATTCTTCTACTAAAATGCTACTAAACAAACACAAAACAATTGAAATAAAATGTACTGAATTTAAGCCTTCAGAAGTATTGAAATTTATTAATCACTGATCAATAAAATCGAGCAAAATATAAAATTTTAATACAATATCAAAAATTCATTTAAAAAGAACAATATTCTCTTTTAAATTGGAATCCAAGGAAAATATTTTTAATTTGATGCTTTGATAATCTTAATTTCTAATAAACAGACTTAATTTTCTTAAAATTAAAAAAAAAGCTTTTCAAAATAAGAAAAAAAATGAGTGTCAAATATTTTCATACTTATTTTCAAAGATAAAAATAATAAGTCTTTATGAAAAAAATCTTTTTGATATCCATTCATACAATTTACTTGAGCTTAGTTTTGTATTAAATCATAAGGATAAGGAATAAATAAGAATTGTTAAAAATGTGTAGAGACAAAAAATCTTACAGAATCCTCTGAAATTTTTTCGGCTTTGAATGATATTCAATCAATCAATTGACAGCGTTTATTCATACTTTTAAAATCATTGTTATATTTCATTTATAGAAAATAAAAATAAAGATTTATTTCTCTTCAAAATAAATCAGCATTATATTTATTACAAACAAGGCAAAAAAATCATAACACTTTTTGATAAAACAGTTTTTTAAATGCTTACATTAATGAAACATTATCAAATTGTCTTAAATATATAATTAAGACAAATTTACCATTCTATGAACTGAAAACTAAATTATTATATCTAATTATAAGATACTTATACTATAAATAATTAATAAATAGTATAAAAATAAACCTTACAAACATAGAATTCTATAATATATGTTGTATTATAACAAAGTAATACTTTATTGCACTACCATCGCATCTATGAACTGTGCTTACTAAAAATACCTTTAAGAATCTCGAAAGACCCATAAAAGTTAGCTGAAAGTTCAAGATGAAATAAGCAGGCGTTTTCTTGCATCTATTACATTTATTTTTCAGAACACACACAGTAAAAACTAAATTAAAATCATTACACGTTCAAAAACAAATCAGTTATTAGGTTACAGTTAACAACAGTCATTATGTTACAGTTAATAAAACTTATATTAAATAAGACAGGTAGACATGACAATATAAACATTTTTTAAACCATTTTTTTTACATAACTGAAACAGCACCTTACATCAATGATTAAAAATAAAAATGCATTAGCACAGATTGTATAAAATTATTTATTCTACCATCATGCAGTATTTCATATATTCTGATATCAAACTGATACATCAAAAATTATATATATATAAAGAACTATAACAAATATTCAAACACAATTAAGCATATACCGCATAAAAGTACATCAAGTACATATGAAATGATTTATTTTCTAAGAAAAGACCAGTTCTGTGTAACCAAAACAACAAAAACCTTAACAGTGTTTTTTTTTTTTTTTTTTTTTTTTTACTCCTTGTGAATTTTTTTTACTAAGCAACAATAATAATTTATCACCCAAGTTTTTTAACAAAAAATACAAACGGAATAACAGTATAAAACTATTAGAGAAAAGAAAACAATATATTCCAAATTAATATATCAGTTAACTTTTATTTTAAAACAAATACACTCTACTTTTTTTAAATAACCCATACAGAATATTATACTGTTCCTGATAATTCAAATTGCATTTTTATTAAATTTTCGGGGGGGGGGGACATATTAATAGGATTAACAGCATTACTTTAAAAAAAAACATGAATAAAAATCTTAAAAGCCTGCATGCCAAATTAATTTTTCCAATTGCTTATGAATGTGTCACTTAATATTTTATTTATTGAGCTTCTAGTGCAAATTGAGCAGATGTGCTGTAGTGAAGTGATTTTATATATGTGTTGGCATATGTGATGTGTTATAACATTTCATTTCTCTTATCAATAAAGGTAAAGAATGAAATTCAACTTGATGATACTAGCAAAATTTTTCTTATGCATTTAGAATTAAACACATCGATAAATGTAAAAGAGAGAGGATACATGAGGCTGCAATCACACTTATAACAGTTAAATTATAAATTATACAAACAACATTCAAAATAAAACATGTTAATTAGATAATACGGTCATTTATTTTATTAATTTAATGATTCATCAGTCAAAACATTCCAACCAAAAAACAATTTCCTCATACAAATATCACTAACTTTCAAACAATTAAATAAGTATCCATTTCTTTGTCTAAGTATTCAATCACATATGAATAAAATTTCAAAATGTCTATTTAAAATAGATTCTGAACACATGGATTAGATCTATAGTTAAATTAGGTCAACTCTTCATAATATGGACATCAATGATTAAGTGATACAGTAAAAGGAAAGAGTAAAGCTTCTGGAAGATAATTAAAGAAAAGACATTTCTACAGAAAGTTTGAGAGGCTTAATAATATAGCATCTGTAACAACTTCAGAAAGGGAAAAAGATTTTACAGTTGCAATATTTGAAGTATACCATTCAAGTCATAGGAAGAAATGAACTTATGGTATAAAATGTTAACATACAATTTTCAAAATGAATATAAATTGAAAAATCAAATATATTTAAAAAATGATTTAGAGGAATTAATTATGCTTTATAACCATGTTTCTATCAATCTGCAAATAAAATTTAGACATTAAAAAATTATATTAAAAATATAAATAATTTCTTAGAATAAGAAAATAAAATTACAAATACTTTTTAAACATAAAAATTAACATAAGCATAATTTTTAAAATAAACACACACAAAAAAGAATTTTTCATAAATATAAAAACAAAAGCTGGTTGATTAACAGAATTTTTGAAATACATTAACTTAATAAAAACAATAATAAGGTTTAAAGGGCTTAAAATGCTTACTATCTGAAATGTACAAAAAAAAAAGAGGAAGTAGTAAATTTTTCTGTAAAAAATCCATAGGGATTTTAAACTGACATTTGAAACAACAGTGCTATTTTTCGAAGAATCAAAATAAAAATTGTTAATTACTCTGAAAATGAAATAATTGAATAAAATTTTATAAACTATTTTTTAAAAAGAAACTGTTTCCTCAGAATGCTTCTTCATTTCAAAAGTAAAATTTTTAATTTTTTTTAATAAAAAAAAATGCTTAGAAAATTAATTTTAAAAAGCATTTTAATTATTTCCCATAGTTGCACATCTAAGAAATATAATGCATTCCTCATTAACTACCTGAAATAGTGACAAAATTCTTTAAAAATATTTATAAGTGATTTCTTAAAAACATAATACATTTATGCAATACACAAATCAAGCAGTTTAAAAAAAAGATGCTGCTTTTAAACCATTAACAAGCTTTATATAATTAGCCTAGCAAAAAGGTAGACATCTAAATAAAAAAGTAAAAACATGAAAAGATTATTTTTTATATGTCACATAATGCAACAATATAAAAAAAAAATGTTTAAAATAATATAGCATATAAAATTTAGGTAACATGGGGTAAAAGTGTTGATTTTAATCAAATTATATTCCTCATTATAATAAAAAATACAGTGCCAAATTATATGAATGCTGTACTAAAGTTAGAATTAAAACTGATAGATACAATCTATCCCAAAATCTTAATAACTGCATGTTCAAATGAAATTAGTCTTTTCACATCAATGTTGTAAATAAATCCTTTGTCTTACCATGATTCTTTTTATAATTAAAATTAGAATACAAAAACAACCAGAACAGCAAACAAAATATTAGAAGAATTCCTCAATGTTGAGAAAGCATATGATTTCTCAAGGTATGCTTATGAGCAAAACTTTTCCTACATACAGAGCAAGAAAAAGAACGTTCTCCAGTATGAGTCCGCAAATGTGTCTTCCAATTCCCTTTTTGAATAAAATCTTTACCACAATGAGTACAAATGTATGGTCTTTCCCCTGTATGTGTCAAAATATGCTGTCTAACATTGCTGACAATACGAGATGAATAATCACAAAAAGGACAGTGATGATTAGCTGGGAGTTTCAGTTCTTTAATATTTTTGATATCTGCAAAAAATAATAAAAAAATAGCAACTATTAAATAATTTTTGAGATCCTAATACATTATAAATAGAAATAAAAATGAAAAATGACCAAACTTACAGAAATAATATTTCAGAAAAACATATTTCGAATCCAACTGCCTGAACTTTAGATGGTACACGATAAGAGGAAATTTTAAAATTGTGAATAAGGTTAATCAATCATTAAATGCAGTATCCACTATTTTATATAAGGTCACCAGTCTTTATTGTTTAAAATAAATTCAGCCAATAAAAAACTTTAAATAAAATATCACAAACAATAAAATTATCATCTTTTAGAATAAAATTCTTAAAATTTAAGAAAATCTTTAGTATGATTTAATATTTATATATTTTTAAATTAGTAAAATTTAAAAAAACTGAAATGTTTATTTCTTTTTAAACTGTTCATTGATTTTTTAATAAAAATTTCACAACTAAAAAGAAAAAAAATTAAAAATTGTTAAAACATAAATTCAAGTGATGGATATATTTTTATTAAATACTACTCTCTTCTCAAACACAGAATTAATATATCATAAAAGTAATTATTTAAATTGCTCTCAAGATCAAAAATAGTAAACACATGTATGTTATGAACTATGTTTATAAATGTAGAGCCAAATGTTTTTTCAAAGTCTTTTTAAGTTTCAATCTTTTTCCACAAATGCAACACTTGTGAGGTCTGTCATCAGAGTGGCTTAAAATGTGATTGTTCAATGTTTCTTTTCGAGCAAAGGCCTTTCCACACACCCAACAATTAAAAGGACGTTCACCAGTGTGTGTTGCAATGTGATTTCTCATACTAGTCAGAAATGGTGAAGAATAGCTACAAAATCTGCAGGTATAAAATTTAGAATTTTTAGTTCCGTATGTAGAATAATGCTTGTAATCTACAAAAAAGAAAAGAGATATGCAAAATTAGAATAGCAGTAATTTTTTTAAAAAAATACAATGAATACGGTATTTTTCTTAAATTAACAGATTATTTTTATGCAGTTTTCAAACACAGTTAAAAAATATCTATTTCCACTCACACTTTTGTATCAGTATATGCTTTAACTACATAAACCAAAAATAAGACTTATTAAATGTAAAGCAAAAATGAATTTTCAATTGTTTAGAATTATCTAGGGACATTTACAAAATGGAATGCAAATTTACATCTTCTTAATGAAGTTAAAATATGACATTTCAAATTACATTTGTCCACATTATGACGAAATAAAAAACGTCCTTTAAATAATTTATTATTCCCTATTTTACCCTCTTTCACACCTTTCTGCAACTGAAATAAAACAAAAAAACACATATATCATTTGTCAATTTATAATAACATTTAATCTAGCATCATATTCCAAACATGTATACATCAATACAGAAACATTAGAAAGATTTGTTTCAACTCCAATTATTAAAAGGGAATTGCATAAAAATCTTGATACAACTATTTAGAGTACTATAACAATAATCCTGAAATCCATCTTTTAATAACCAGCAACAACATTATTAATTTTTAATGCTGCCATTCTATTTCTTACATAAGAGAATTAACTTTATTTAAATGTATATCTGTCTTGTCTTTTCTCATAAATAGGGTTGTGTTTTAATACTTTGTATCAGTCACTTAGCTCTATTAAATGAACTCAATAATTTTTTAAATAAGTATTTAAAAATTTTCAATTTGAATTAAGTTGAGATAAACTACAATAACTCCTGTTAGCTGACAAACCTGAATTTATAATGTTGCAAGTTCTGTTTATCTTCACCATAAAATGCATTATTACTGAGTCAAAAATACAATTGTCATAATTAGACATGTCTGTATTGGCTTCATACATTGCACCAATCTTATATAATAATAATTTATATTTTACTGTTTGAAAGTCTGTCTAGAAAAGTAATTTTTAAAAGTATCTGAATTATTTCCCATAATTGCACATCCAAAAGGCATAATGCATTTCTGATAAACTATCTCAAAGAATGACAAAATCCTTAAGAAATATTTTTGGGTGATTTCATAAAAAACACAACACATTTAGACAATACACAGATCAAGTAGTTTAAAAAAAAGATGCTGCTTTTAAACCATTAACAAGCTTTATATAATTAGCCTAGCAAAAAGGTAGACATCTAAATGAAAAAGCAAAAACATGAAAAGATTATTTTTTATAATATGTTACATAATGCAACAATATAAAAAAATGTTTAAAATAATGAAGCATATAAAATTTATGTAACATGGGTTAAAAGTGTCGATTTTAATCAAATTATATGCCTTATTATAATAAAAAATACAGTGCCAAATTATATGAATACTGTACTAAAGTTAGAATAGAAACTGATAGGTACAATCTATCCCAATATCTTACTAACTGCATGTTCAAGTGAAATTAGTCTTTCCACATCAATGTTACAAACAAATCCATTGTCTTAACATGATTCTTTTACAATTGAAATTAGAAAACAACATGAACTGCAAACAAAATATTAGAAGAATTCCTCAATGTTGAGAAAGCATATGATTTCTTAAGATATGTTCATAAGCAAAACTTTTCCTACATACAGAGTAGGAAAAAGAATGATCTCCAATGTGAGTCCGCAAATGCATTTTCCCGTCCATTTTTGAATGAAATTTTTACTACAATGAGTACAAATATGTGGTCTTTTGTCCATATGTATCAAAATATTCTGTCTAACATTCCTGACAATGCAAGATGAATAATCACAAAAAGGACAGTAATGATTAGCTGGGAGTTTCAGTTCTTTTATATTTTTAAGATTTGCAAAAAATAATAATAATAACAGTAATTAAATAATTTTTGAGATCCTAAGTCATTATAAATAGAAATAAAAATGAAAAAATGACCAAACTTACAGAAATAATATTTTAGAAAAACATATTTCTAATTCAATTACCAGAACTTTAGATGGTACACAATGAAAGGAAATTTTAAAATTGAGTTAAGATACTTAATTTTTAAATACAGTATCCACCATTTTATTTAAGGTCAACAGTCTTTCTTCTGTATTGTTTAAAATAAATTCAGTTATTATAAAACTATACATAAAATATCATAATGAAAAACTGAAAAAACTGCCACTTTTTGGAAATTTTAATATTTAAAAAAATCTTAAGTGTTTTTCAAAATAATTTATACATTTTTTAATTAGTAATATATAAGAAAACTGAAAATATCTTTTTCTCTTTAAACTATTCACTGATTTTTTTTAAAATAGAAATTTCCTAACTAAAAAGAAAAAAATGAGAAACTGCTAAAACATAAATTAAGGTGATAGATATATTTTTATTAATCACTATCTTCTCAAACACAGAATTAATATATCATAAAAGTAACTATTTAAATTGCTCGCAGAATTAAAAATAATAAAGACAGTGCCTGTTATAGAACTATATTTGTAAATGTAGAACCAAACGTCTTTGCAAAGTACTACTGAGTTTGAATATTTTACCACAAATGCTACACTTTGGAGGTCTGTCATCAGATTGTCTTATCATGTGACTGTTCAATGTTGCTTTTTGAGCAAAGTTATTTCCACAAACCTGACAATTAAAAGGACATTCACCAGTGTGTGATTTCTCACATTAATCACAAATGGTGATGAATAACCACTAAGTCCAAATATATAAAATTTGGAATTTTTAGTTCTGTATGTAGAATAAAGTTTGGAATCTACAAGAAAGCAAAGAGATATACATAAGTAGAATAGCAATAATTTTAAAAAAATAGAAAAAATATAGTATTTGTCACAAATTAACAGATTATTTTTATGCAGTTTTCAAACACAGTTAACAAATATCTCTTTCCACTCACATTTTTGTATCAGTATATGCTTTAACTACATAAACCAATAATAAGACTGATTAAATGTAAATTTCATATTATAAATATATGTGTGTATATATGGATTCAGTTCTGCATTTTGCCCAAAACAATTTTATTTACAGCAAATAAGCAGAAAACAATGAAGCTTTAATAATTAAAAAAAGATTTCAAATTCAAAACAAGCACTTCAGTATTTGATTGACTAACAATAATTTTGAGTTGACTCAGAAGTGAATAAAAGAAAAAATTTTAATTAAAAATTTGCAACTGCCAAAAAAAATTATAAGTGTCACCATATTTTACATAAATCCACTTTTACTGTTACATTCTTAATCTCTGTTTTAAGGTAGGGCATATACCACAGAGGAGTTCTTGTTTATAGTCATTTATAGCATTCAAAAAAGTGGATATTGTTATATGATTAGTAACAAATCGCAAATGAATATATGTGGAACAAATTTTTATATATATGTATAACAGTTAAAGCACAGACTTCAAAATGGTTGTCTTATTATAAGTAGCTAAGGGTTTAAAGCATGCCATCATATTAAGAAATTTAATTTCAAAAAAATATATGTCAAAACTAATTTTAATATAGTAAGTTAAATCAATTAATTAATTAATCTGATAGATAATTCCTGAATATAGATTTTTTAATGTGTCGAAAAAAATCCAATTAACATAGATATTTTTCCATACAAAATTAGATCTTTGAAACATCTTATCTTTCACACACACACAAATATTATATATATATGTATATATATATATAATAAATGAGTTTTGTATTTATAATAATTTCATAATACAATAACTTTGCAAATAAAGAGTAATTAAAAATAAGTCACAGAGGGAGTTTTTAAAAACTACTCACTGTTATAGGATCAAAGAATGATTCTCCATAATTAATAGCAATGTTCAAGCTATTTGACATTTATATATGATATATTTTAATAAATATCTAAAGACACAAATTAGCTATGTATAAAATTAGCATTCAATTGCATATTTAGGACTATTTGTAAACAAATAATAAAACATCAATAATGAACACAAAAAAATGATCATTTATTTTAGACATAAATCATATCCCTTTAGGAGAGTTTATAAAATATATTTTTATGCTATCAATCAAGAGGAAATATGTAGCATATTTTTACACAAAATGTATTTTTGAGAAAAAAAACATATATAATAAAAAAAGCACTAATCTTTTTCATGCAAGTGCCTTTATTTAGATTTTAAATCCACAGCTTTCCATATGACTATAAGCAAAACTTGATTACAGAGCACACATTTTAAAAATAAAAAAAACAATTATTTCAATAGCACCCATGAACATTTAAACAAAATTTGCTTCACATCACAAATAAATAACAATAAACAAGATATATTTTTCTTATTATGATAAAAATGCTTTTTAAAAAAATCAAATAACAATTTGTGCTGTTGAATTTTTTAATCTAAAGCTTCCAAAAAGTGATTTTATGTTTTTCATGTAATCCTTTAGATCAATTAAAAATGGCATTCAATAATTTACTGCAAAATATACAATAAGCCAAGAACTGTTAAAAATTCAAATTACGATGAATAAAATCATTTTGCATGAATATATGAATTTTGAATGAATATATAATAATTTATAATGATTTTGTAAGAATGTTGGTTATTAAACTGTTTCTCATCTGCATTCATCACAAAGGAAAATCCATCATATAGTGAAATATCTAATTAATAACAATCACCCATAGTTATCAAATTGATGTCTATATTTAAACATCCTCTAACACATTTTTTCAATCCATTCCCCAGATAAACTTCTGGTTTGAAATTTCATTTGACATTCAGAAGGATATCAAAAGATTTCATGTTATATTTAAAGTACCATACCAACTAAATCAGTCAAAACCTCAACTGCTCAAAATAGGTCAGTTTTAATTGTTGATAAGATTGTTTGAGATTGTTCTTGAAGAAAAGAGTTAAAAAAAAGATTTTATAACATGTTTTAAATAAATATAAATAGAAACTCATAAGTTTAATTAAAACAAATACAAATTAAAAAGCATCTTCAACATTCTCTGTCAACTTAAGAAATATTTACTTATTGAAAAATCTAATAATACTTCATATGCAAACTCAAGCACATTTACAAATGCTACTGACACTTACATAAAAATGTTTAATTACTTCAAGTGACAAATCATGTGAGATTTTAAATTTATTTTCTGGTTAAAACCTTTTCCACATTTAGAACAAATGAAAGGTCGTGTATCAGTATGAATTAACATATGAGTTGTGAGATTACTCTTCTGGTTGAATCTTTTGCCACAATAAGAACATTTAAAAGGTTTTTCTCCCGTGTGAATCAAAATATGGTTTTTAACAGAAGTGTAGTATCTTGATGAAAAGACACAATGAGGACAAGAATAATACTTGACATTTCCTTGCCCATCATCAGAAATAAATGATGCTTCTGAAAATAGAACATATAAATTGATTATCAACTTAGAAAAAAAATATCTTTATAGAAAACCTGATTTTTTTTAAAAGTGTGCTAAAAAATATCAAAATGCCAATTTCTTTATAATAATACAAATTTTTCCTCAAGTTGAAATATTATTAAAAATGTGTCGAAAGCTAAAACAAAAGTATAACAGGGTTTTTTTTCCCACATGAATTCTCAATTTGCCATAAATATACAATTTATTGATCTCCATATAAATAATACCAGAGATGAAATTTTTAGAAAACAACAGATTCGAAGAACAGATTATGTAACAACAGGCTAGGAAAATACAAATTTTTGCAATATACTAACATTTCGATTCAAAATCCAAATATGTTAACTATACCAAAACCAGAACAAAATTTAGGGTTCTATGGTAAAATTTAAAGAATTTAAAACAATCATAAATACACAAAATTCAGGTACATAAAAATCAATAAAAGTCCCACCAAAATTAAAACAATTATCTCAATGCATCTTTATTTCCAACAAGTTTAATTACAAATCAATACATCTTGAATGCAAATATTGTGGGATATGGAGCGACAAAGGCTATAATCCCAAATCAATACATTACTAACCATAATAAGAATTACAAAAACATAAAATCAATGTGCATGAGAATCTCAAAAAAAAATTTTTTTTTCATTACTAACATTACTATTTTTAACATTACTAGCTGAAAGCAAAATACACATGAAGGAAGAAATAATTAAGACTTGATTCTTAGTTTTATATACTTACTACAAAAAGTAATATAAAAGATATAAAAATGAAATCTAATAAAAGACTTTTTTTTTAAAATCACTTCTACAGATACCATTTTAAAATAATGCTGAAATAAAATTCATTTCTCTATTGTTTTCTTCAAATTGAAATGTGTGTGCAGTGGGGGGGAGGCTGATTTCTTAGAATACACTTTATTTATTTGTTACTTACATTACTTTAATAACGTAAGTAATTCATTTACTTATATTATTAAAGTAATTCTTTCTTGAATTACTTTACGTCTAAACATGCTAAAATATACTTCTTGTATACAGTCGACCACCCCGCCGCCACTGAACATAGCAGTATCGACAGGATTTGTTGTGGTTTGCTCAATATACTGGTCGAAAAACTATAAAAACCTGAAAAATCATTAGTAATTATACACCCATTAGTAATTTGGAATACATTAGGCTAATTATATTTAATGTATTTTCAAGTAAACACGGATTCAAATTTTTTAAAATTAAAATAAATAAAGTTTTAAATTGAAAATTGTTTACGGAATTTTGAAAGAAAATATTTTAATCATATTTTTTAAAATTAAACTTGAGAATTCTGAACAAATATTAAATGAATCAAGAGATACAATAAATAGTTTCTTTCATTACCATTC
Organism: Argiope trifasciata; assembly: GCA_026543055.1. Taxonomy (NCBI): domain Eukaryota; kingdom Metazoa; phylum Arthropoda; class Arachnida; order Araneae; family Araneidae; genus Argiope; species Argiope trifasciata. The sequence goes on from JAPMOQ010049481.1 coordinate 1,603,458, forward strand.
TGAAGGAACATCAGCTTTACAATTCTAAAAGAATACACAAATCTAAAACATAAAAAAGAATATTTGTTTGTATTTTATGTACTGTCATACAGTTCATCCTATTTCTATAAAACATTGCTAAATTGTTGATTGATTGCACTTAATATTATTTTTTTGTGGCAGCAATACAACTAGTAATCTATAAAATACTGATATCACGAACTTTTCTGTAAACAGAGCTCTAAATTTTTTTAACGCATATCTATGCAACATTCTGGGCATATTAAATTGTAGACTAAATACTTAATATATAATGTCTGCAAGAGACAATATTCTTTGTCTAAAATAAAATCACTTCCAAATATAAAATCTAACTGAGCTATTGCCTTCGAAAACAGAAACTATTTCTTTTTCACAGATGACATTTAAAGGTTCAATCACCAGTGACATATTTAGCAATGGGACACACAAAAAAATGAATCTTTCTATTGTATGTGAAAAGTAAAACTTTTTAATAGTGATTGATAATATATTAATTTTATATCTTATTGACATATAAAATGAGTTAAATGCATCTCATTTAGTAAACTAATTTAAAAGAAAAGAAGAACAGTAATCAGTCAAAAAAACTTTTAAAGAAGAGATAAAAAAATATAGGCCTTAAATAAGGTTCCTAAAACAAAATCTGAATTTAACAAAAACTATGCTTTATTTTTACTGTAGAAAAAAGCGTAATTAAAACATTTACATAAAAAAAGATTTAATTAAAGAATTAATACATTTAGTAAAATATAAATTAAGTGACAATAATGTATGATTTAGAACTGCTTCAGGCTTTTTAAAGATTTTCCATATCCTTCCAATATCTTTATCAAGTAAATAGAACACAACAAATATGAATTTTTTTTAGATTTAAAATAAAGAGAGCATGATAATATATATATATATATATATATATATATATTAAATGAATAGATATCACTTTTGCAAATGATGAAACATATGCATTTTTAGAACATCTTTTCTTTTAAATTTACTGTTACAAAGCTCACATTTGTGAGGACGCTCTCCAGTATGATCAAACATGTGAGATATCGAATAGATTTTTTGATTGAAACCTTTACTACATACAGAGCATTTAAATGGGCGTTCACCAGTATGTGTCAAAATGTGACGCTTCACATTAGTCAACACTGAAGATGAATAATCACAATATGGACATTTATGAAGCTTTGCAGTTCCTCCAAAACAAAAGAAATTATCTTTTATATCTGCAAGAAAAAAAATTTGAGTTAATTTTAAATATGTAAATCTAACTAAAGTATTTCAATTACTTATGACCCAAGTAATAAAAAAAACACTAAAAATAATAATTTCCTTATGGAACATACTTTAAAAAAATTAATGATTTTTATGTACTTAGGATACAGTCAAATCCTACAAACTCCAATATTTCATGCATGCATACAGCAAAATAACTATAACAGTTATAACCAAGGTTTCTTAATATAATATAGGAAATAATGGCTATAATATGTGTATCTGCTATCACCCAATTTCAAAAAAAATTATTTATTTAATGTTTTTTTAATAATATAAGTACAAAACTAGCAGAATAGATTAATACAAAAATGACAATATTATATCCCTTACAGAAGGGGAAAAAAGTTTTTAATAGTAAAAAGTATTCATTATTATACTGCTAATTAGATTTCACAAAAGACAGATTTTACAGTGTAGTGCAAGTAAATAAAGTAAACTGTCTACTCAAAGCTTATTACAACAATTATTATAAGCAGTGAAAAAGAATTTTTGTATTCACTCGGCATTACATAAATTTATTTAGCTGACTGAAAATTTTACTGAGAAAAATCATACAAAAAATTCTAAATATTACTCATTTAATTTTTTTAAATACACAAATACTGCATTATAGTACAACTACAATATTCGTTTACAAAACATATTTCTAATTATAATCACAAAATATGTATATAGTTTCTTTTCAATACTGTAAGCCATTTAAATATTTCACATATATAAATTAGAGCTTTTTTTTTCATAATCATATGTTAAAGAGATTATTTATCTATCCAAAAATGTGTAACAGTAAATGTAAGAACAATGTTCTGAAATCTAATACAAAAATAACATTAAATAATGCATAGAAATATGCGCTTATGTTTAAGGACATGCTGAAAAATGCAGCACTTTATCAAATTTAAACTATTTCTTTACATTAACAACAATTAACTTCCAAAAGAAAGAGTTATTTTACAAATGTCAATTTGAAAGGATTTAAATGTAACAAATTCCTATAAATGGAATAATTTGAATGTACCATTATAAAATTTAAATAGCATGGTACATAATTAAAATAGTCATTTAATTCAAATGCCATAAAATTCGCCATAAAATTTACACACAATATTCCAATAATTTTTATAATAAATCAAAGAACAAATAGAGGAAGTAGGGTTTCTATGAGTAGCAAATTTGAAATAAATAAACTGAATGCTGTGAAAAATAATGAACGGTTAAATATAAATAAAAAATACAAGTAAAATAAGTCCTTCTAACTATCTAATGCCATAATTAATAATAGTTCAGCACAAGTTATTATTTGTTTCAATAAATATTTCAAAAATATTATAATTTAAACATTTTTTGACATTTTTTTAGTATGATAAATATATAATTAATAGAAAAAAAAGCAAAAAAAAATTTAACAGTTTAGAATTGAATAGCAATTAAGTTTTATATTTTTAAAAAATCCTTAAAAAATAGAAATTTTATTATTATTACTCACGAATAAAAAAACATTATGCAAGAAAAAACTATTCCTAAAGATATTTAAATATCTTAAAATGCTTTATTTGCTTAGGAAAGTTTTCTAAAAGTTTTGCTCATAATGCACGCTAATCAATTTTCAATAATTCAAAAATTTTAAGGAATAAAAACATATTCTTTCAAACAGTTAAAATTTGCTCATATTCAGCATTTCTATTTGTAACTTAAAAATGATTTATGAAAAACTATTCTGTTTGTTAACAGTTTTTCTAAAAAATTGAAAATATCAACTTCTTTTATAAAAATTGTGATAACAAAAAACAAAAAGGATTGCAATTTATACAGATGTGAAGATGTAACAATATCAAAAATGTCAATGAAACATTGAATAAGGAAAAATAAATTATCTTTATATAATATATTGTGTATATAAAAGATGACTGACTTTATTTGGATTATACTTCTTTTAGATATCTGATCTTTAAACCGTTATGAAATTAACTGGTGGCTCTTAAATTTCTCAAATAAAAGAATTAATAAAAGCACACCTACCTTCATTGAGTTTTAAATTGATTACATTTTTATTTGATCATCAAATCATGTAACTTTTTTTCCTTAAAAAATATTCATTGCACAAAAATAGGATCATGGTATTAAATTAGGCAAAAACAAATCACATAAAATGTTTTTTAAAAATATACAAATTAAAGCAAGCCTTTTTATAAAACCTCAGAAAAGGAAATAAAAGCACTGCAAGGTGAACATTAATTCTAGATAAATTTCTTACTCAGGAAAGAAAGAAATAATATTCTAAAGTAAACTCGGAAAAATAAACATAAAAAAAGAATATTTTAAGAGGAAAAACTTACTTATTTTGGAAATTAAGTTTCCATATGCACAGTTCTTTTATGAACATTACAAACATTTTTTGTTTTGAATTTTTTAAAGCAAACTTCACACTGGTAGAGGCGTTCTTCAGAATGAGTAGACATATGTACGGTTAAACTGTGTTTGTATGCAAAACTTTTTCTACATATACTGCAGATAAAATGGCGCTCACCACTATGTATCAACATATGTCTTTTTATATCATGTGATCTTTTTGAAGTATAATCACAAGTAGGACAATTATAAATCTTTAAAGATGTTGTACCACAAATAGTGTAATACACCACATCTATAAAAAAGGAATGAAGCATTATATATTGAGCCCTGAAATTATTTTTAAAAAAACTACAAATCTCATTAAAAAGAAATAGAACCACAACACATTAGGAAATTAATTCTTAAAATATTTTAAAAATTAAGAACTGCATATAAAGTTTCAAAATCATGAAATAGTAATGTATCATTAGTGAATTGTATATTATTATTAAAGGAATAAAATAATTAAATGAAATGTCTTTTGTATATTTGTTCCAAATACCAACTGTCCAGAAGAAAACTGAATATGCACCAACATTCAACAATTAATTTTACTTGTATATTAAACCAAAACTTCATTAATTAAAGCATTGGAATATATTATTACTAAATCTCGTTCTTTATTTATTATATATGTTTACAGTATGTAATTGAAATGATAGATTGTGTTTTGCATCAATCAAGCAAACCCACAGTTCCTATATAATCTAGATATCTCAATTGCATATATTTAATTAAAGTAGTTCTCATTTACATTAAATGTCAATTAAAAAACATAACTTATTTTTCCCTTTTCTTTTTTTTTTTTTTTTTTTTTTTTTTTTGTAAGCAAGCCATAATAAAGCTGGCATTAAAAAGCATTTTTTTACAAAAATGAATATACATTGTTTATTTTATAGAGCAAGATTTAAATCTGAAGTTCTACACATTCAAGTACTAGCTTCTAAGTATTGCATAAGAATTATACAAAGTAAACATATATACAATAATAATAATCAATGGATTTCCAAGAAAAGTACACTAAAATTTATATGTTAAACAAAACAAATTCTCATAATACACTAATTTTTTATAAGCAAGACAATAATTCTTCATTAATAATTTTTTAAGTTCTAATTACTGACTGAAGCATCTGTCTCATATAAATATTATGTTATATCTTATATATAAATATTATATATTTGCAAGTTTGATAAGTTCCAAAAATGACAACTTATTACTACTAAAAATAAGTCATATATACACATAAATACTACAAACATTCAGAGAATCTGTTATTTAAATAGATACTAATTGCAAATTTAAGTTAATTTATTACCTTGCATTTTTCTAAGAATTATGGCCTAATAAGATATGATACATGCCCATTTAATAGTAAATTCTTAAATTATTTTCAAGAAAATTCAATTATAACTGACTAAGTGAACTGAAAGAAAAATAATGCTTTTAGCATATTAAGATATCAATCTGCTTCAAGTATATCATATATAAGCCTTAAAACTGATCTTTAAACCCTAACTTTTCTTACATTAATAAACTTAAAGTCTGCTTTTTATTTTTTATTTTTTTTTGGCACATTTCCTTAATGAATAAATAAGTGTTAATTTTTTCAGCTAATCATAGATAATAAAAGAATATTGCACAGATTTTAAGATTTAAAAAAAATCGTTTTTTAATTGTATGATTTCATTTATTACAGCACATAATTTAATAATTAAATTAATTAAAATGACAAAATAAAAAATTAACTTTTTATTATTTTCTTATCTTTTGCAGTTTTCACTACATATAACACATTTTTTTACATATCCACATTTTTGTTGTTGTTCATTTGTTTGTTTTCTCTCCATGGATTTGAGGCAATCAGTACAAAGGTAAATAAAATAAATATAACACAATTGATAAAATCTTATGTCACAGTTATGTTAAAAGTAGTTTAATTATATTTATTACTTGGACAAGATGGAATATTATGAAATAAAGCTTGATAAAAACAATAAAATATCAATCAAAACTAAGTAATTTTCTAAAATCAAAGAATATATAATTTCTTTAATCAAACAATAAAAAAAATAATCAGTTTAATTGAATTATGTTGTAAAAATAAATTTTCAATCAACAATTCAGTTTCCATTGCTTTAAAAACCATTATGCATTTTTCTGTAAGAACCATGTTATTTTATAAAATGTCTAATGTCTAAAATCTGAAGAAATACAAAATTTTGAAGCATGAAAATAACTATGTCATATATATTGAAATACATTTACATTTTTTTGTATTCAAAGCAATATTACTATTTTAATCTGTGTTGATTAAGTAGAGGTAGAATGTAGAAAGGTTTCATTCAGAAAAAGCAATATTTAAAGCAAAGAAAATTGCTTTTTAAAATTTAAAAGTTAATTTTGAATATTTTGAAATCATAATAAATTAACCAAAAAACTTAATAAAACTGGTGAAAAAACTGTTATTTTACTTCATTATAAAAGCCTTGCATTTGATATTTTTAAAAAATGAGTATTTTATTACTGAAATGAGCAATAAAATTACTGCAAGTTAAAACAAAACTATTCATGTAAATCAAATTAATAACACACTTTGCAATTAACATTTTCGACATTTTTAGATAACGTTAATTTAAAAATGGATAAAGTACACAAAACATTCATTTAATAGCTAAATCTTGATTTGTATTGCTTTTAGAACAATTAATTTCCATTGCAATGTTTTATATATTCCTACATGAGCAGTCAACCACACAAACCTTAAAAATTTTGCTGAATTTAAAATCTTGCTACATTTAAAATAAATTACATTTAACATCTAATTATTTAAACTATTTATTTATTTATTTGTTTTATTTTCTAGAAATTTATGTTATAAACCTAATACATGAATTTTTTAATACGAGATTTCTCGAAATGCGTACATATATGCCTAAGATTTTAGGTTTCCTTATAAAAGCAACAGTATCAACAAAAAGTAACTTTAATATTAACTTTAGAGTAGTAATTATTATATTAGGAATACAAATAAGCACATCATGTCCTCATTTGATTTCAAACTCCCTTATTTTTTCAAAATTGAATGAAAAGTAATTAGCAAAAAAACAAAGTTGAATTTAATAATACATATAAGAATTTTTATATCTATAGTTATTATTTCCAAAAGTCAAATATATGAATAAATATTATATCTAAATTAAAATATGATTCATTTGACATTTTAATTTCATTACTAAGAAATAATAATATCCATTGAACTATTTATCAAGCAGCTTAAAACCCAAGAAAACAATGACTAATGAAAAAATTGATAAATACATACAATAATACAAACATTAAGTTGCTAATTCTTAATAAAAAATAAAATAATCATGCATGTATTAATCTATCAGATCAGATTGATTGTGATATTTTTTAAGTTGTTGTTTCCAATATGTTCTCTTTTGACACAAGCAAACCATTTAAGTAATTGATTGCATATATTAATTCAATGTTGCATAAATAAATAAATAAAAATTGCACTTTTACATTATTGAAGCCCTAGCCTAAAGCGATTAAATCGAAGTAATAGATTTCTTGTTGATGAAATGGGAGCACATTTAAAATTTAATTTTGTAACAACTAGAGATATCTGTTAACAGTGAGGTACTTGAAATAATAAAGATTAATAGATATTTCTCCATAGAATATTAGATATGGATGAATTAAAATGAGATTAACTGACAAAAATTTTAACTCAGCTTTCATTGCACCAATTGAAAGAAACCGGACAGTGAAGAATAATGCAAATTCTGCATGAAGAAAAGCAAAAATGATGAGAGGGAAATAAAAATGATTTTATTCCTTCTAATAACAAAACATTTTTTTTAAATAATTTTAAATGAATAGCATCCATTTTGATTACTACTTTGAAAATTAAAATCAGTATAAATCTATGACAAATTTATTAGCTGAATGTAAAGAAAAACTGAATTTGTTTAGATGCAACTACTGTAAAACATGTAATAGTGCTACAATTTACAAA
>JAPMOQ010049481.1:1611187-1635868 GCA_026543055.1 Argiope trifasciata
GAAGTTTGTATTTATATGCCATGGGTGGAGAAGAGGGAATTGATCATGTTACACCATGGCATATGTTATGAATATATTCCCAATGAAATCAACATTAAGTCAATTGATATTCCTCCAAGTTAAAAAGCTTTATGTCCATATAAGTGATAAAAAAAAAAGATGGGAAAAGTATTTTTTTTAAATGATATTTATATAAACTGAATTATTTATAAATTTTTTTTAAAAAAAATCCCAATAACAATGTTTTATTAGCAATACATAGGATTGGTTGAATAGTATTTAACTTTAAAAATAAATGATTGATCTGAATGGCATAAATATTAATCACAAAAGATATGGTTTGTTCTTGGATGTGAAAGCATGCTACATTTTTATGCTTGCATCAGGATGTATTTATTTAGTGAAAATAGGGATAAGAGGGGATATGAAAGAGGTGTTTATATTTAAAATAAGGGGAACTCAAATTTTTCATGGTTAGGGGAGGAATAAAATCTACAGATAAGGCTTTAAATTATGATAATAAAGGGACAATTTCTGTTCTTAAAATCTGATGATACAAAAACTTTCAACTGTTTTTTACAAAATAATAACTTTCATGATAAAACCCTTCTTTTTTTATTGGATTTTTTTTATTGACATTTTGAGATTAACAACAGTAGATAATCCTGGTCACATTTAATGGTATGACGGAAAATATTTTTCATGATTTTACTGAAACTTTTTTTTACCAACCATATAAGCAGTCAATATGGAATTTTGAGCTAAAATAAAATAATATCTAACAGGGTGGAAATGAGGGTCAAAGAATGATGAAGGAATCCGGAAATGGTTAAGCCTTTCACATTGCACTCTTTAGCTGGAGAGAATCATCGAAAAGTAGTAGTCCTAGAATACTGAAACAAATAGTTTTACAGCAAACTTTACATTTGGTCAAAATAGTGATACAGAAAATTATTTTAAAATAAAATTTTTTTTATTAAAATTTTATGTTAATTAATTTTGAGATTTTCAGACATTCAGTTTCACTTTCTTCAATACAACAAATGCAACATTTTGAAGTAATTAATAGATTTACATTTTATACTTTAGTTTTCATGATATGCAGTAAACTAGTTTATTTATTTCATAATATGGTTTTTTTTTTTCAAATTGTGAAATTATAACTTTTTTATAGCTAAAAATTTGTCTCTTATTTTTTATTTTGTCTTTAAAAATTATATTACATGATGCTTACTCACATCAGCCTATTTTATTATGTTTATTATTTTTTTATACTGTTTTTTTTTTAAAGTAGTGACATAAATCTTAGCGCTACACTTGAAACTTATCTATGCTTATAATAAAGTTCTCTCTCTGTGTGTGTGTGTGCGTGCGTGTGTGTGTGTGTTGGCACTCTACAGGTCAGGTTGTTAGACCTACAGCAACCAAATTTGGTACATGTATACCTTGGAGCCCTTTTTTCGAATTTTTAATTAGAATTTTAATTAATTAAAATGTAAGCAAAATTTCGATGTTTTTCCGCTATAACTTCCGAAAATATGATCACAGAAACATGATTTTTACATCATTTTAAAGATTGAAAAATTAGCTTTCTAATGGCATTGGTGTTTTAATGTATAACTTAAGCTTCTATTTTTAAAGAAATATTTCAACCATGTTTTTTTTTAGCACGTGACTGGATAAAATAAAAGAAACATAAAATGTGTTATTTTCTAAAAAAATAAATGCAAAGCAAAGGTTTCTATAATCGTTTGCAATATTTAAATCATTAATTCAATAAATTATCTTTATTTATACAGGATTAAATTTATGCAGGATATGCATTCAAATTCCGGTCCAATGTCCAATTTGTAAAATATTATTAATAGGCATATATATTGTTAAATACTATTAATTTGATCTAAATGCAGTGAATAATTACATTTTATGCAGCTTGAGTCAAACAATGCATTGATGAATAATGAGTTTTAGATTTCTTCATACTTTGCTCTGTGAGCCATATTTTACAGAATATTTTTATTAATATTTTAAATAAAAGTTGCTACTTCAATCAGTCTTCTAAATCAATAATTAAAACTGACTGATTTATAAAATTAAAGAATATTATTAGGAAAACGCGTTCTTTAAGAATTTTCCGTCCATCATCTGAAAGAAAATATTAATTTCAGGCCAATCAATGCCCGGAATTACTTCAAGGCCGATGAATATGTGATTTATTTGAAAATAGTCCACTAACCTAACCTAATAGTCCACTTCATTTATATCTGATTTGGAAGCTGAATCACCTGAGAATGATTACTTGTTTTGTTTGTCTTTAATAGCTCAGTGATTAATTAAACTGATCAAATAAATAAATAAGTTTTTATTCTTACATATATAAGTGTTCAAAATAAAAATTATGAATGAAACATTTAAAGAATAATTTGTTCCAAACCTAGCTACATGATAAATATCTCATACAATAAAGACAATACTGATAACATTTATTTTGTCATAAATAGAACTGGCAATTTCAAATTGTATTGTTAACAAAACTTATTAAGTAAATAAATATATTTTTTAAATATTACTACTCATGGCGGTTCTTCTTTATGCAGTACTAACTGGTATCTGGTTCGTTGCTGCCGCAGAAGAAATAATCTTCAAAATATCATTTGAATTTGAAATAGTTATCTTGTTTAATTAAGAATATTTATTTTCTTGTCGGCAATGAATTCATTAATTGAAATTGAAGGATATGTAAATAGAAAGCATAGCTAGTATTATTATATTTTTATTATTCTATTCTACAAATATTCATTTTTATGTATTGTGTATTCTTTTAGTACTGTAAAGCTTGGTGTTCTTTCACAATGGTAATGAAAGAAACTATTTATTGTATCTCATAATTCTTTTAATATTAGAAAATGTGAATAAAAAATTTTCTTTAAAAATTGATCAAACATAAAAAAAAAAATATATATACCCTAAAATCTTTAATGTAGGTGAAAGGACAATTTTTTGAAAATTAAGATAGTGTAAAATTATTTGTTACCTAATATTTTCAGAAGTTACTGCAAAAAAATGCTAAAATTTTATATATGTTTAGTTAAATTTTCTAACTTGTAGGATTGTTTCCCTTAAAACCTTCTCGCACTCTCTCTAATAAAACTATTATCTCAGAGAAAGACTTGCTTTGTATTTACGTACAATAGATGTTAAATATTAACACCTAGCTTGAATTTGGCATCTTTACTGAATCTGTTACGTCTCCTTGACCAGTTATTTGGTGGTTAAACCATGGTTAATAGATGTGGTAAATGGGTCCAAAAATATTTTTTATATATTAGATAAATTTAATATTCCTATAACCATCCTATAAGTGCAAGTAATAAGTAATCAAAGTTTTATTGCAATTGGATGAACAGCTGGGCAGCTCATAAGAAACATACAGACAAATATTCATTTTTATTTATATAGATTTGCACAAATGTTTAAAAATAATTGAATTATAGAAGTAAAATGACATTTAAAGAAGATTTTACAACAAAATTAGTTATATGGTATTTCTTTTATCTCATACAATAATGAGAATATTGATTACATATATTTGTTGTTTAAATTATTAATCTTTTTTTTTTTTTAATACTTGTATCATTTTGCTGTGGAAAATGGTTAAATAGAAGCATGCTGCATGATCAAATGCAGAAATTTAAGCATTTTCAAATTAATAAAATTTACAATCAAAATAATTATTTTAAAATTATATAAACTGGATTAAGATGGGTTAAATTCAAAGTTCAATCTGCTTCACAATTAAGGTAATAAAAACTTTTATAAAAGTTTTTTTCAATTTTGATTGGCACATTGTTTGCTAAATCTGGGAAAATTAGTTTTATTTTTTTACAGAATGGGGATTTATAGAAATCTACAATTGTCAAGCTATTATTGATTATTATAATTAACATTAATAGTCAAATGATTCTGTAAATTTGCATGCAGTATAAAATGTGAATGAATAAAATTACATATTATAAATATATATCCATGGTTTTTTTAGCATGCTATTTAAAGTGCTCATGGTTTTTCTAAAATTAATTAATTTTCAGGCAGCTTTGCTTCATGATACTGTTGAAGACACAGATACAACTTTTGAAGAAATTGAGACTCATTTTGGTATTGCTGTGAGAAATATTGTTGCTGAAGTCACAGATGATAAATCACTTCCTAAGCTTACTCGTAAAGAATTACAAATAGAACATGCTTCTTCAATTTCTTATGAAGCTAAATTAGTGAAACTTGCTGACAAGCTATATAATCTGAGAGATTTATTGAGAGTCACTCCCAAAGGATGGACTGAAGAACGTGTTCGGGATTATTTTGTATGGGCATCAAAAGTTGTGAAACAATTACATGGGACTAATAAAGAACTTGAAGAGAAATTAAAATTGATATTTAATAGCAAAAGTATACTGCTAAATGAATAAAAGATTTTTTCGCTCTCATTTTTTATTGATATCTTGAACACACTACAATTAAAAAGTATCAAATATATGCAAATTCATTGAACAAATTATAAGCTAGATTGATATGAAAATTTAATAGGCATAAATGTACCCAAAAAAATGTAGTAAATTCATATATGCTTAGCTATTACTTTTAAAAAAAAGAATGTATAGTTTTAGATAAATTAGTTCAGAAAATTTTAAAAAACTTGATTGAAACTGATTTATTTTTTAAATTATTTTACTGTATGTATAAAAAATGATTTAAAAGAATATTCACAACAAAGGTTTTCCCTAGCTTATCACAAAAATTCTATCCCATTTGTTGTTTTTGTAGTTTTAAATACTTTATCTGTATTGTGAAATAAAATACAAAGCATTCATTCTAATTCATTCACTAATTGAAATGTCTGAATTTTTATACAGTCTTAGTAAAATAATATTGATCCATCAACATTTTAAACAAAAAAAAATATTATTATAATAATAAAATCTATTACCCTAAATTTCAAGTTATATATGAGTTATTATTTGTTTGTGAAATTTTAAGATATAATAAATGTAAGTCTTTAGCCAGTTTAAAATGGTACAAAACCATCACAAGACTTCTCTATCAGTCTCTGTCGCTCCCTCCCTCTCTATTACATATTTAACTTTTTATTTTCAATTTTTCTAGTTGGCAAACAAAGTTTTGAGGCTTGACCAATTTTGAGATAAAGGAGGGAAAAAACTTTTTTTTTTTATTGACACATGCATAATCTGGTAGTCTCTTGATTGTTTCAAACCAGTTTAAGCTGGTTAATGACTTGAATTAATCAAGATAATTCGTAAGAGTTCAGAGAATGTATAATTTGGAAATCAAGTTGTAACTTTAGTTGGCAATAAATTGCCAAATGAGATAATCTGCATTATTTTCTAATAACCTTATTTTAATTAATTGAAATTATCCCTGAACAAAATATTTTAACTTGTTTGGTTTATTTTTAAAAAACATTGCTTGAGTTAGGCAATAAAACTATAATTTCCAAGAAAAGAACTACAAAAGCTTTACTGTGAAAGCTGACTCCCAAATAAAACTACATTAGCAGATGACAGATGTTTCAAAAGGTATACTGTGAAAAAAAAAGCTATAGTATATATCCAAAAGGAAAAATAGCCAATTTGTTGCCTATGCATTTTGAGGCTTCAACAATTTGTTATTCTCAATTTGCTTCAAAAACCTAAAGCCAAAGTAACATCATATTCTCACATGATACCAAATGCTGCACAAGAATTTAAAAAATTTTCTTGAAATGGTCTAAAATAATGTATTCTGAATTTGATAATTTGGCCAGTTTTTGTCAAAGGAATGTGGAATTTTTTCTGTTTAAAATGTTTATGTGTCAATATTTTTAAAAATATAACTAATAAGGCTGAACCAAATATACTTAGTAGGACTGAAGGACTATATAAAAATTAAAACATCATAATTTATTCAGCAAAATATATAATACTTTATTTAGAGCCTTTTTTTCAGCTGAAAGCACGTGTCCCTCCCTTACACATTTAGAAATCAGTTATTGGGCCGTAGTTAGAATAAATATCCTATATACATACATCTTTAGAAGAAATCTTGTTTTCTAAGAATATATAACCATACAGAGTTCAGATAAATCATTTAGTACTTAATTTTGCACAAATTATTATTATTATTTATTTATTTTTGACTGACAATACAAGAGCAGTGAACAACGTTGTTCCTTAAAAATATGCACTTTTACTCTTTGTTTTTAATTTAATTTTACAATTCAAATGCATTTAACACGACAGACAATTAGTTTATGAAAAATTCAAACTTATTTTCTCCATATATTAAAAAATAATGCTAAATTAAAAGAATTTTTCTTAAATTTTCATGAATTAGTTCAGAATTAATGAGGACACATTTGATAAAACAAGAAAAACAACAATCCTTTATTTTCGCCCTTACTTTAAATATTTACAAAAATTTCTCCTAGAGAATGTACACTTTTTAAAAAATAAATACATAAATAAAAACTTTCAGTATTAAAATTTTCAAATGTAAAGCTTATAAAATGTATTAAAATAATAAAAAAGGAAACTTTCCTTAACAATTCATTAAACATTTTTTAGGAAATGCAAAAAAAAAAAAAGAAAAAGAAAATCAACTGAAAGCATAAATAATAAATTACATTCAATTAAATAATTTGTCAACAGGAAAACTGTGTTTTGGCAAAAATTCAATGCGAGTGAATTCAAATAAAAATTTTGCTGGCTGACTAAATAAAAGTAAAAATGATATAAATTTAAATAAAACATCAAAAACTTTAATAAAAAACAAAATTAATTTATATGTATTAAATGATCAGGAAAAAAACTCCTATATTAGAAAATTCAGGGATTAGTATAAATGTATATTTAAAAAGAATGCTAGTTTGAATAATACTGATAAATAAATCATTATAATGGAAAATGAAAAAAGAGAAAATTCGATTAAAAGAAGAAAAAAAACTGAAATATGTAAAACTCATAAAGGTATTTTTAAAAATGGTGCATTAATGATAAATGCTTTAAAAAAAGAGATTCAAGAATGAAATAATATATTCAATTAATGCATATACATATATACTAAAGTTTTTTAAAAAGAAAAAAAATGAACTCTTAGAAAAAAAAATTTTTAGTTAAAAATACTTAAAGCATTATACTATAAATAATACATGAAGAATCAAAAGCCATTTTAATTCCATCAAATGCAATTTTTTAAAAAAAAGCTAAGCAATTTATTTAGCAATACTTACATTATAATCCTATTTTCCTCCTTTCCTTATAAATTTTAATAATTTCGCATTTCATGAACAATTATTTCTTACCTAATTATAATAATACAAAAATATACTTTGAGATTTAATGAAAGTGTTTTGTCTGTTAAGAGATGCTATAAATAATTTTGAATTTTATATGCATATGGAAAATGAAAGAAGTCTTCGTTTTTGCATTCAATTTCAAAACATGCAAAGTACATTATTACTATAAATAACCAATTATGAAAAATAAATCAGCAACAAGATAATGAAAGAAGAGATATCAAACAAAAGCAGAACTTTTAACTTGTGAATGCATTCCCTTAAATAAATAGTTTTTTTTTTTTTTCAGGATCAATCACTTTGATCATCTTTTTAACCCCTTCCTTCTCTCTCCCGTGAAATTGACAGGGTGAAATTTCTACCTCTATTTCTCACGCTCGTGATATTTCAGGGCTGGCGTATTCAAAAGAAATGCGCCAAAAAATATTAAAACAATCTATTTCTTATGCTCAGAATCATGCTTGTTACTCAAAATATATGCCAGATGGCTGCCCTAGACTATTTGCTATGTTTTTAGAGATTGTTAATTTATTTTAAACTAGATGTCAGCAGAAAGGAAACTCGGTACTATTGCCCTGATTGTGATGTTGGCCTATGCATCTCATGCTTTAAAATTTATCACACAAGAAAAAATGACTAGTATTTATTTACATTATGAGTAAATGCACTAAAATTATGTTTGAATACTTAAACATATTTTTTATTTTCTGCCTTTATTGGAAAGCTAACATTTAGTCATGATAACCCTGAATGTTGGCTTTTCCTTTTTTTTAATTTCAAGCTAAAAATTGACTAAAAAATTAAAACTGATTGCAAATATTGTACATACACTCAGTTTTGTATAATTTTCTTGAATAAAAATATAGGCACTTTCATGACCATTTTCTTCAAAATTATGCAACCGTTAAGAGGTTAAAGAAGACAATGTTTGACCAATATTAGAATTTCATCTTGTAAGAATTACCAAAAATAAAATAACCAATAACTAGATTCAATATAAAAGAATATATTGAAACACCTGCACAATAAAATTTATTGCTAACTCATCTGTGCAGGAAAACTCCTATATTTATTAGGAGGACGAGGGGAAGGTACATAAACTATAGTAATTTTTCTTTTCAAAAAATTTTTTAAACAACTTTGGAATAGGAAATAATCTAAAGAAGAGTGCATAAATATTTTGTATGAATCAATTTTATAAACGTAAAATAAAAATGCATCATAGGTTTTACAATATATATATGTTATGATAGGAAAAGCTTTTTAACTGAGCAAAACGTATATAAATAATTCTATGCTATAAAATACACATTTGCTGAAATAACGTTAGTGCATTTTAAAAATAGACACAGTATTACTTTTATAGCATAACAGTTTAAACTTCTATTAGAATCATAAAAAAACCATGTCACTAAATAAAGATGAAGTCTGATTAAAGAAATATAAGACAACATGATTGAATTCTCTTTTATCTCCATAGAATTTTAAAGACAAAATTCTAAACAATGTACTGAAACAATATCACTAATACAAAAGTTCTATTTGGCACTACAAATATAAAACAATTTTTTTAAAAAAAATATCACATTATCAGGAACTTTTACATTGCTGAAACAAACAAATGCATGCCAACAAGAGAAACTAAGAACATACAGGATGCATATTTCATAAAATGGGACAAATGAAAATTTCACATGGTAAAAGGACATAGAAAACAATTTTTTTCCAAAACAGCTAATACTGAGAAATTTTCAAAAAACTTAGCAAAACTTAGATTTTTTTTGATTTACCTAATTCAATTTTGATAAAACTGACATCATTATAAATATATACTGAAATATTTAAATCTTACAAGTATTATTACAAATATTAGAAATAAAATCTGTAAATAATATTCTTTTCAGGCAAATATCAGAAAACTATATGTTAACTTTTTTTTTCAATATAACAGATAACAAGCAGAAATAAGAGTTAATATAAAATACATATGCAAAGAAATGTAAAGTTTGATTATTTGATAAAATACATCAAACATTTTTTTTAAATTTTGTCATCAAAGTTAATTTATATTTAAAAGGATAAAAATAAGCAAAACATTTTTAAAATCAAAAATTTTCTATAGTAAAGTTGGCACATCTATCAATCAATTTTGCTTATTTTGGAAAAAAATGGTAGTTTTACTATGTTGTGCCATATGATTCTTCATATTTTGTTTCTGTATGAATCCCATTCCACATACTGGGCAAGTGAATGGCCGTTCTGTTGTATGAGTCAACATATGGTGCTTGTAATTTGTACTTATGTTTGAAGAATAAGGGCAGTGAGGACATTTGAATCTATCCCCTTTCCTTAAAGGATATTTGCTATAATTAACAGGCTTAGCAGAAAACACTATAGTTTGGTAATTCACAATCTTTGGTAGTCCTTCTTCAATGGCTGAAATAATAAAAATTGTTTTTAAAAGAATATTGAAATAAATGCACTTTATGTTAAAATAAGCATTTAAATATTTGAGACTACTAACATTAATATTAGTATAATGAACTGCATAAAACAATTCTTTCTTTAAATTTATAATTAAATAAAACTAATGTTACCATTAAAATTATTTTGAATTTTCTAAGCTAATATCATTAATAACTAATATTATAGTAAAAATATTTATTTTAAGACCTATATAAGAAAAATTTATTTTTTTACATAGTTCATTTTACTCTCATAGCATCTCACCTTTGTTATATATTGTTTTTTGGAAATAAAAATTTATAGATGGGAAAAAAAAATTTTTAGTGCAAGATCTTTTTCATAAATGACCAAGTGTTATGTTTTTTAATTAAAAATGCTGAAACAATTCTTTATGAAAATTATCTTCCATATAAACACTTATATCTACTAAAAGCTTTCAGAATAATATAGATTAATAATAGCAAGTTGTATACAAAAAATAAGTCTAAGAATTAAAATTACATTTTTGAGTTTTCACTAAATTAAACTAGAGATGATAGAAATAATTATGCAAAACAAAAATTCTTGAAAAAATAATAATTCATATACCTCACAATAATTCATAGGATGAAATAATTGCAGATATCTTAAAATACATGTTACAAAAATGATATCACAAAATTTGTGACACAAAAATTAATAATATTTCAAAATGCATGAAAAATTTTAACCGCAGAAAAAATACTTCACACGAAAGTTTAAGTTGTTTAATTTTATTTTTCATTAACCTTTTGTAATTATTAAATTTATGTATCAATTAAATTTAAGTCACAATATATACATATTAATTATTAAATAATTATTGACTAATTAAAATAGTTCGTAAAATGTTGCAATGGCTACCTTTCCAACATAGTCAGTGAACTTCACTTTTATCGAGTTCTTTAACAAAAATTATTAACACAAATATTTACCAGAAAATAGATAAAGAAATAAAATGGTTTTAAAATAATTAAGTGTAAATAAAATATAATTTAAATTACTTTAAATTTTAAATATAATTTTAATCAATTTATTCTATGGCTAAATATAACTATAATATAATTTTTAAAAATACAAGAGATTAAAATGTTGCTTATTTTAAAATCCTTCATATATTTTTTTTTATAAATCAGACACACATATTTCAATCCAAATGCATTTAATCTGTATGAATGAAATAAATCAAAAACAATGAAATCCACTTCAAGATTGAAAAAAAAGTTTTTATTCTGCATATATATATATAAAAAAACACTTTTCAATAATGTTTGATTTTGGTAAAAATAAATAATACTATAAATAAAAAACATTTCTACAGAAACTTATATATATTTAAAAAACAATATCAGAATACAATTCCATACCATAAACTAATTCATTGCATTGCAATATACATATTCAATATTGTAAAAAAATACTTTTTTTACAATTTAAATCTTTTTTTTTTCTAAATTACATAACACTGATAATTACTACAAGTTTCAATTGATACAAAATATTTTATTAGAATTGTAAAATATTAAACAAAAGGTAAAAAACCATAATAAATTTAAGGTTGACCAGAACAGCCAATCAAAATATCTAAATAAAGCAGTATATGCAATTGTATATTTAAACAAATGAATATTTGTCTTAACAAATATTAATTCTAGAGGATTTATAGCAATAGGGTTTTTAAAATATTGTACAATAAAAATGTATGAACATCACAAAAGCAAAACTAATTAAAGCCAAGCATTAAATCACATGCATTTTTGGTGCAAGAACATGAATATATCCACAAAAAAATGTCGATAATTAAATGAAAAAAAAAAAACTATAGAGCTACCTTTAATAAATATCAAAATTTTTAATAAATATTACAAATGCAAAAAACATAAAGGAATCGAACTTCTCGTATCATAGCATACTATGCACATCAAACATATACATATTTCTGCTAATTAATTTATACTCTAAGAAATTAATTAAAATGTATTTGTTTCAAATTGATTCAAAAAATAATTCATTTCATGAAAGTCAAGGTGGGAGCATCATAGCATTGTTATCCATTTAAAAGACACATTTAAATCAGACACATATATAGTAATGCATTATACATATTACAGCATATAATATCAAGAGGTCATGTGAAAGAAGTTACAAATTTTTATAAAAGTTCTCTTAAAGTTACATAATTTTTGGTCATAATTAGTCTTCTTAAATAACACATCTATAATCATCAAATTCCTTTATCACATTTTATTCTCTTTTCCAAAACTGACATGAAGGATTTTTGAAATGTATTTCTTTTCCTGTGACTACAATGATAATCAACTACACCTGGTTAGTTATATTCCTTTAAAAATGCAACTTTTGTTTCTATGTATTCACAGGCAAATAATCCTAGCTGATGTGTGCATATCCTCCAAATACTTTTCATCCAATTTTATCTTTTTCATTTTACAACATGATGTTTTTACAATATATGGAAGGGTTTATTGGAATAAGTCTTGAAATGTATTTAAATCATACCCTGCACATGGATGTCACACAAATTAAAAATTTCAGTTTACAGCAATTACAAATATTTTGAATTAAAATTTTTCTGTAGTTGTTTTGTGTGTTACATTTAAAAATCAATTTTTAATAATTATAAAATGTTTGATCAACACTGAAAAGTCTAAAATACATTCTAAAACGTATAAATTATACTTCAATGAATGATATAGTTTCATTAGATAATTACCATTTTATAAAACTTGCTTTCTATTTTAGTAAAAAACTGTAAATATTTATATGATGGTAGATTTATATTTTATTCATTAATACAAAAGTTGAATCTGAAAGAAACAAAATTTTGGCAATTATATATTTTAAAATTCAAATGTGGGAAGAATACTTATTAATCAAGCTTTTATTTATCAGATGTAATAAAAATGAACAATAACAAACTAACTAGGAGGATCTGCATGACACCAAGATTTGTAGTCAAGAATGTTTGACAAGATGGTTGTTATAACAGAAACTTGTGATGACTTGTTAGTTGAAGAATGATCATCTGATAATTCTGAACAAGACATTTGGTATAGATCTTGTTCATTTGATACAGATGAATAATTAGGTAACAAGGATCTGTTAGCATCATAACCATTACACAAATAAGAACTGGAAGAATTATCAACCGCAACTTCAGGTAAATAAGTTCCATTATAAACACTGCTAGGTGTACAATCAGATAACGTAGGCATACAGCTAAAACTTGAATGACTAAAAAAAGAAGAATTATTGCTGACAAGTACTGATTCTGAAACACTAATATCAATATCACTCTGCCCAACACTGAAATCTTCAAAAGTAACATTTCTTGAACTTGATGCAGAAGTTGGATCATCTATAGCAGCAATGGTTCTACCTTGAAACTGTTCCAACTCTCTCTCAGAGTGTGCAAAAGTACAGTTTAAACCTCTTGGGCAGTTTCTTCGATGAAGTAAATCACGACACATACTTGTCTTGTACTTTACATTCGAATTCAATCGAATCTCGTTCAATTTACGATTCCCAAAATTTTGAATATACTCATACAATCCTCTAACAACAATTACTGTTGCTCCCAATGCTTTATTCAAGTCTTCCCAAGATGGTGGACATACATTTGGACTTGATTCAATACCAGCTAGTAACTCTAAATGCGGTTTCAATTCTAATAAATGCCCTGGATCACCATTACGTTGCAGAGCCAAAAGTAATTCCTGAAGACTCTGAGAAAATGCTTGTGGTGTCTGAAGTTTGTCTATTATGGATTGCATATGAGATTTGTGAGTTGTATCTCCATAGAGTAGTGCAGACCACTGTTCTGGTGTAATGCGTAATCCTGCCTCGATTGCTATTTGCACTATCTGAGCATCATGTTCTCTTCTTAGAGCTTCATATGTACAAAACTCTTCTTTTAATTGCATTAATGAAGAGTCTTTATCACGTTTAGATACCTTAAAACAAGAAGCCCTATACAATAACTGCACAACATGCCCGATGCTAGTTTTGGAGGCTTGTGGAAAATGAGGAGAAAGACGCTGAACCACAAACAGAACTAAAACTTTCCTGGAGAGTGCTGAGCCATCCTCCAAAGCTAACAATAGTAATTTCAACACTTCTTCCTGCATTGCTGGCCCTAGAAATTGGCAACCTCTTGCTCTAACAACAGCCCATAAATTTGTTGAAAGGGCCTGTGCATTCTGATGCTGCAATATTAATTCAGTAACTGTTCGTTCACCAACAGAACGAACTGTTCTAATGGCTCTTTTCCGGCCCTCTTCTTCAATAAGTTGGCAGTTAATCAAAGTAACCAACTTCCTTTGTAAAGGTTTACTGAGTGGATTTTTTGGTAAAATACTACTGACTAAAGATGAAGGTGGTTTCAAGTACAGGGCTATTTCTTCAATAGATTTCTTTGCTTCTAGATAATACTTGATATTTCCTTCAGAAACTAAAGGTACAACTGTTGGTAATTTTGAAGGTACTTTTTCACCCACAAGCTGAAGAAGGGCATGATTTTCTGGAAGATTATTTATGTCTGTATTAATGGCTGTTTGATCATAAGGACACTGTTTCCTCTGAAGATTTAATAAACAACTTTTGCAAATAGTATGACCACATCCCAAACTGACAGGCCGACGAACAGAGCTTTCAAACCCATTTTGGCAAATTAAACAGGACAAAAAGTCTGTCCACTTTGGTGCTTGAACAAGCATGATGACTAGTAAATATAAACAGAAATGAAGAGCATATAGCTTATTTCTCAAATAAGCCTAAATCGTATTTTTTCAATTGTTTTTTAACTGATTAAAATGCAGGATGAAATGCTGATAATATATAGCAAGCAAAATGTAAAATCTTAAGAAACAACAGCAAAAAAATGAGAAATTTTATAAGATAGTCAAATTGATTATCAAATAAAATCACTATGGTAAAAAAATTGATAGAAAAGCAATTTCTTCATGGCTAACTTAAAGTTGTTTCTTTTAGTTCAGCATTTATATTTTTCTATCAAGCATTTTGGAGAATGTTCAAAAGGTGTTGATATGCTAAAATCAGCTTCATAGGATACATTATTAGTAAAGTCTGATAAAGATACATAAAAATGTTTTGATGCATTTGGCAATACATTCAATGATAAAATGTGATATTTTTTTACCAATCCTATTTTTATTTCTGATATTACAACATTAAATAATTAAAATCAATAGATGATATTTTTTGGTAAAACATTAACAATTCTTCCTTCACAAAATAAACTCGCAACCAATTGTTATATATGACACAATCAAAACAAAACTTAATTTCCCGTAATATCTAAACTACAAATCGAGTTTGTTTTTGCTAACAGATAATACTGTTCGGAAGTGATACTGCAGTGTAATAGCAATGGGAAGACAGTCAGCAGATTTCCAAAATTTCACACAGTTTCCAAAATTTTTTAAAAGATTTTTTTTATCATAATGATTTTGTTCTTCTTGATGATATAGTCATACATTAAATTTAAAAAACCCTGGTATCAAATGCTTTCTTTTGGTACTCTAAATGAAGACAACAGCTCCTGAAAAATCAAAAAATAAAATTTAAATAATTATAAATGATAAAAATAAAATAAGTCTTAAAAAAATAATTTATTTATAATTAATATCTCACTAAAAGCTTTAAAAAAACTATAATCACATTTGAAATATTTGAAAAACCTTTACAATTAAATGATATGTTACAAAATAAAAAATTGAAAGGAAAATTAGATATTTTCAGAAAAGAAGAATAATTTTAAAAGATTCATTAAATCCAATAAAGAGAGAGCAATATACAAGAACCACTGAAATTAAATAGTCTATATTAAACACTCTTACTATTATTTATTAAAATGAATTTTTGAACAAAGCATTTTCTAGAAAAAAAAGTTACATTAAAAATGTTGAAAAGGCAAAATTTAAAATTTTTAACAAATATACTTCATTTATTCAAAAAATAAAAGCAAAGATATATTTTATAATTAGACATATTAACATAAAAAGGTTTCTCATATTTGTCTAAAAGAATATACTTAATTTTACCTTCAATCATACAATCTGCAAGCAATATACAAAAAGAAAATCCTATTTTTTCTTTAAAAAATGATACACATTAAAATAATTTTTTTTTAATTTAGAGAAAATTATCTTTATAAAAAAAATAACTTTTAATGTCAATTCTTCATTAAAATAAATTAAATAATAATGGAATTGAAATTCATAAACATTTGGAAAATTTGTTAACAATTTTTCAAATTATTTCATATTGCATATTAATTATATTTCACGTTAAAATGAGATGAAATAACTTCAATCAATATTTTGAGATCTTGCTTGTTCATAAAAAATTGTATCAAAAAAGTTTATTTAAGAATATCTTTTATTAATGGGCTTCTTTCTGATTTGTATTCATATGTGAAAATTAAGTTTTTAGATCATCCCCTCTCTCCCACTAGAATCTAATTCTAATACATATATATTAAAATTCATATTTTTTTACTGTTCACATTTATTATTAATACTATATATATATATATATATATTAAAATATGGATAAAGTTAGATTTTTGAACTGAAATTTAACTGATATTTAAACTATAAAGGAAAATAAATACCTTATTTTTTTTATTAAAAAACGATGCATTTTGAAATATAATCTTTAAAAACAAACAGTAAAAAAGGTATGAAGTGAAATAGAATTTTTTTCATTATTGACACCAAAAAATTCTATTTTAAATATTTCACGTAGATTTTAAACATACAATTTTATTTGTTTTTATTAAACAAATCATGTGATAAATAGCACAATTCACAATAAAAAAGAAAACTGAGCAATCATTTTA
Organism: Argiope trifasciata; assembly: GCA_026543055.1. NCBI lineage: Eukaryota > Metazoa > Arthropoda > Arachnida > Araneae > Araneidae > Argiope > Argiope trifasciata. The sequence goes on from JAPMOQ010049481.1 coordinate 1,627,900, forward strand.
TTGCCATTTTTTTTTTAAACATTAGTACTATAGAAAAGAGAAATGATCATTTTAAAGTAAGAATTTTTTTTTCACAAATATAAAAAGAAAAAAAAAATCACACATACTTTGAAAATTATCAAAATATCTTATTTACAAAACAACTTATTTTTTTTTTTTTAAGAATCATTTATTCTTTTGTTACCCAAAAAAGTATTGTATAAGAATATTCCAGGGAAAAAAAGTTGTAGGAATTATTCTACTGGAATTTCACGATCGGTAATTTTAGAATAAAATATTTCGCTGTTATTTAAGAGGAAATACAATACAAGTAATACAAAATTTAGGACATGTTGAATAAAGTTAAACATTTGATTCCGAATGTAGTTCAAAACTCCTACGGCTTTATTTGTTGCATGAAACAATCGCCATATATTTTCTCCTTTTCTTCACATATGATCGATTTTATAAAACACAGAACAAATATATCATAAAACATTACAAGAATTTAAAAAATAGCCATAATGTAGTTATTTATAAAATGAATATATGAAAATACAAAAAAATAACATACTGTACAAAATAAAATGTTAAAAAAAATAGACTGTATCATATGCTTTTACCGACACATTTTCGTTAAGCAAATTAATTCATTTTAATTTAATTGATTCGGCATTTTCCAAATATACATGTTACTGAGTCATCAATATTTGAATTCAGACACGATTTCTAAATCTAGCTGAAGTAATACAGGAACACAATCTGAGAACATTCACTTCAAGTAAATTACTTTTGGTTTTGGTTGATATTAATATAAAAGGATCAGGGGTTTTCCACAAATGAAGAAATTAGCCGCTCATTCAATGATTCATATTGACCATATAAACACAATATCAAAAACTTTGAATCAACATTAAATACGGAAATGTGGTAAAATTAAAAGTAAAGATAATTTGAAATAAAAATTCATTAAATTAGAATAAAAAATTTAATATTCAAAACTACCATAATATATAGCCCACTGAACGATAAAATATCAAGCCAGCGATAGGAGTGAAAGTGTATATTTTTCATTTAAAATCCCTCAGAAAATAAATATGGTTAGGACAAAAAAAAATCAAATAAAACAAAAATTATAAGAAGCATTAAACTTATAACCAAAAAAGGAAAAAAAAAGGTTATTTTTCCAATGTAAAAATGTTGTCTTATATAAGTTGAAAGATGCAATTTTCCTTAAACTAAAACTAGGCATTCATTTCCGGAAGTGAAAAAAATGGGGGACACGTCTTTGAAATTCCTTGATTTGTTAATATTTTCTTTCTTTTATTAACTTTTAGAATTATATTTATGCGTTATCTTATTTCATTTTAAAATGAAATGGTAGAATGATTTTTAATGATTATTATTGAATTCATTATTATTCAAAAGCCTAAGGGCAAACGGTTTCTTTAGATATTGGTGATTTATAGTACATACTAAGTAATAGCGCCGAAAAACTTTTCGCGAATTTTTGAAAATTGATCCTTATTTTATCTTGAACAAAATATGCAGAAATGGAAATGTGAGTAGAATTTAAAAGCGTTCTAGGATCAGAGTAAAGTCATTGATCATAAGCAGTTAAATTCCTACTTGATGTGGGTGGCAGAAAATATTTCACTGAGATTCTGCTCATGATCACCAGGAGGTCTTCCGAGGATCACTCTCAGCTGCATCAGAAAGACAATACAAAACTAGTAAATAGCAAAAAAATTAAAAATTATAAATCATTATGTATAATAAAGAAACCTCAATGTATTTAATTAATACGTGAATAATATGAAAATGAAATTTGTTCCTTTAAAAAGAAGGCACAAAAGGGGAAAGAAGAGAATGCAGAAATAGATAGAATAAATTAGTATCAATCAAGCAAGTAAATTCATTTCATTCTTCAAAGACTGATTTTATTTAATCGATCGGTCACTAGATGGTGCTATCAGTCATAAAAGAGAGTGGTCATTATTAATATTTATATATATATATATATATATATATTACTGAAAATTTCTTTATTTAATGTTTTTCTTCCAATTAATACTGCATTAGTTATTGAATATTGCACTTTTGCTACGTAATTTCTAAATGAATGAAGAAAAAATGATAAGTTCTCAATTAACATTGTCCTTCAAAACCATTCATTTATTTAGTGGCCTTCTTTGCAATAGAAATTCATGATCAAATGCGAAACCGAGAAATAAACTACAACAAAAATGTGACAGCAAAAAATAATACCTTTTCTTCCTTTCCCCATTTTTTTATTGCAATAAATTTAAGACTGGAAGTTTACAAATGTCCTTTATTACAGAATTATATAATCAAAATAACCATGACTTAATGCCCTTTTTTACAATAAAAAAGTTAAATATAATCAATGAGATTTATAATATAAAAGCTTGGAAGTCAACGGTTTTTTTTTTTTTTTTTTTTTTTTTTTTTTTTTTTAATTTTTGGTCTTTTATAATTTTTTTTTTCTTTTTTTTTTCTACATCACTTTAATTTTCTATTTTGCTCTGAATTTTCATGTGTTATGTTGAATTAATTAAAGCTAAATGTGTTATATTGAATTAATTAAATTACAAAAGCTGAAAAATAGTTAAAGGAATTGTTTTTCACACTTTCTTTCTTTTGCTGCCTATCTGCTTATCTATATACATATAGAGCGAAAATTCGTAGCACGTGATAACAATTTTAGATCCTTCCGCCTTCATCATTATACAGTGGAAATATATACAGTGGCTCAAAATGTTGAGAGTACACCTTACTTTTACTTCATAAATCCGACTTCCATTATAAATAGCACATTACCGAGAAGTGCAAACATGTTTTTATTTTTACACTTAAAAAATGGTTTAATTTAAAGTAAAAATAAAGTACAATCAATAAAAAATTTCTAAATTGAAAAATTTCAGAAGCATTTTAAATAAACATACTCAGATTCTTGCCTCAAAAAATTGAGAGTGCACCTATGAAATTTTTTCAATATCTTGAATAAAAATAAAGTGTCACTGCTAAGTTGCCTGTCTTTTGACTTTTATAATGACATCTAAACGTCTTTGTACCAATTTGACCAATTTTTGGTGAAATTAGAAGATATTTTACCCCATTTTACTTTCAACACTTGTTTTAAATGGGTTTTCCTTCTAATTTTGTGTTTATGCACCACTTTTTCGAGTACGGTCCACAATATATGGTAATATTCAATGGCAAAGATGTCAGGACACTGTGTTGATGTATACAACTGCTGTTTATAATGAAAAAGGGTAAAATCCTATTTTAGCCCACCTCTGGCGACTTTTTCAAAATTTCGCCAATTTTTCAAAATGCCGCCAAATTGAAAGTATTTGAAAGTAATCGAAAGTACCAATAAGATTAAATGGTTTTCTAACGGAGTTTAAATCAACCAATGAGGTTCCGTAGGGTTGCCGCATTTCTTTTCAGATGTTGTCAGGGTTGCCATTTTAAAATCATTATCGCTGATAATTTGGCGAGTTTTTAAATTGGCGTCAGAGGTGGGCTAAAATAGGATCGACCCTGAAAAAGATACCATATTTTGATGTTACTTACGTGCACTCTGTTTGGAGTCGTTCTACTGGTGAAATATGGAATTTCCATCGAAATCCAAATATTTAATATTTTTCTTAAGATTGCTGTTACTATATGGTTCATCCAACTTACAGCAGAAATTTCTTAAATCATAAGCAAATATTTAAGTGCTGAAATTGAGAGAAATGCCATTATACAAGCTGGATATAAAAGTTGCATTATTAGAGGAAAACCGTTCATCAGCTTAGAAATTCAGATATAATAATTGAAGTTTGAAAAAAAACTCATAATTGAAGACCATCAACTTTTGAAAGAAAGTTATATTGACTAATGAATGAAAACTCACTATTTTTGGCAATGACAGCAATCGCACTGTAAGGAGAAAGCCTAATACTGTTTTGAATCAAAATAATTTACGTCTACATGGTGGTGACACCATCTTGATTTGAGGTTGCATGGCTTCATCCAGGGTAGGAAATTTGATTCTTATAGATGCTATTATAATCCATATGGTTTATTGGGATATACTTCACAACAATCAAAAGGAAATTGTTAAAAATTTGGGTTTAGATGGAAATTCCATTTTTTAGCAGTACAACGAACCCAAACAGAGTGCACATAACGTCAAAATACGGAGTCTTTTTTATTAAAAACAGTAGTTACATATATCAACATAATACCTCAACATCGTTGCCATTGAATATTAATCTATATTGTGGGCCATATTCAAAAAATTGGTTCAAAAACACAAAATTAGAAATAAAACCCATTTAAAACAAGTGTTGGAAGAAAAATGGCGGTAAAAAATCTTCAGATACCATCAAAAATTGATCAAATCGGTACGTTGGCATTTAGAGGTCATTATAAAAATCAAAGTACAAGCAACTTAGCAGTGACAATTTATTTTTATGCGAGATATTTCAAAATTACATAGGTGAACTCTCAATTTTTTGAGGCCAAAATCTGAGTATGTTTATTTAAAATGCTTCTGAAATGTTTCAGTTTAGAAGTTTTTTGTTGATTGTACTTTATTTTTACTTTGAATTAGACCCTTTTTCATATGCAAAAATAAAAATATGTTTGCACTTCTCGGTAATGTGCTATTTATATTGGAAGTCAGATTTATCAAGTAAAAGTAAGGTGTACCCTTAATTTTTTGTGCCACTGTATATATTACGATTTTTGTATCTTGCTAGGAATCGATATGTCCGCCAAAATTATCATCAAATGGAAACGTGCAGTTTAAAACAGAAATCATGATCCAAAATTCTTTCTTTAAAAAAATTATCCAATGAATAAGAAATAATTACTTTTGTTTAAAAAATTTTTCTAGTAATGCAAAATTTTCAGAAAAAAAATAGTGGCGAATTAAATTCTATAGAAGCTCTGAAACACGGCAAAATTCGTCTCTTTTCCATTTCAAAACCAATATTTTTTTGTATAGTTTTTTTATATACATTTAATATCATTATAAATAGCTTTTAAGTAAAAAGTATTAGGAAAAGCTGAAATAAAATATACAAATGCGGATTATATTTAAGAGAACCGAAATTTGTTGTCTAGTAATTTTTGAAACAAATATAATTTAAAGGAAATTTAAACAAAACGGTAAAAAGAATTAAAAACATTTTTAACCTATTTTAAACACTCAAATACTAAGTTCGCCAGGGTTATTAATTTGCAAATAAATCAGCCAACTATATACAAAAATTAAACTAATTGAATTACAAGTAAATCTGAAAACTTTATATCATAGAAACGATGCTCTGAAACATTAAATTTTAATTTAAATACGCCAGAATACATACATGACTCTTCTAAACCAAACAAAAGCACAAAATTATGTTACCCCAAAATTACTTCCTTGCCCCCCCCCTCATCTCAAAATTGTACTTCAAGAATATTGGCTGAATTTTTTAGTCATCTGATTTTTCCCGGAAATTACAGTACTTTTAGCTGCTCTTCTATCTGTTCGATAATTCCGGTTCTAAAGATAATATTGCAATCATAAAATTACTTCAAGATGTAGAATTACTCAAAGAAAAAGAATTTTGTTGTCCGAAAAGAAATAACAAAAAGCTTCATCTTACGAAAGAATGAAATTTGTTTTGTGGTCTTTGAGCCAAAATAATTAAGAGTTAACAAATTTTTCAAGAAATATGCTTAAAAGGAAGTTTCTCTGTAATTCCCTTCTGATCCATACTTTTTTTTTGTCGTGACCGTGTTTCCACGGAAAGGGGGTGCAGTAGCTTCTGAGGGTAAAGACCCCTGAGCACCCAGAGGGCAGAAGTCTGACTTGTAGCTCAAATGAAGATAACACACACATTCGCTTGCACAGCCCCTTTTTTACAGGGGGGCACATTCACACGCCTCACAGACAGAACACAACATACCCTAACCGGGACTCGAACCCGGGACGCCCAGATCATGGGGAAGACACGCTACCCCTGTGCCAGGACGCCGGCCTCTCATCCATATGAATATGGTAATTCAAAAATGCAACAAGATAGACAGATGAAATTTGACGTTTTTAATATCAGAATGATAGATTTGTACAATCAGTTTTTGAATTAAGAGATTCAGTATCTGTAATCTACCTATTCGCACATTTGCAGTGACAGATTTCCAAATAGGTAGCTACCAGGTGCAGTTAGGTTAAAGAGAAGGATATACAGCAAGCAAGTCGAATAAAATATGCTATGGGCCAAATTGCAAATAAATTAATCTATAAAAAATTACGAATTCTATAAATTATAAAATATTAGCTGCTGCATCAGCAATACCGTCATATCTCAAAATTAATAATATTGCTATTTGCTCCATATATATAACAGAAAAAAATGAAAAATTCATACTTTTTGTAAAGTTTTTATGGCCAAAAATTAAGGTTTTAAACTAGATTTTTGTTCTGTACTCGTCTTGGCCAAAGACCACCGTGTTAGCCAATGACAGTTTAGGCACGTTAAATATGTCGTGACTGCAAAGTCCTCCAAGTTTCCATTACAAATTATACCTCTGGGGGTACTGAATCAGGGATGAGTCGGTCTCTGATTTGGATCTAAATTCTGACTTGCAGAAGGATGAATGACTGTATGAATGAGTTCGATCGCCCCCTAAAAAGGGTTGAGTCGTGTGTGTTCGAGCAAAAGTCGTACTTTTACCTTAATGGTACTCGTTAACAACGAAAGGCTCACAACTCTGCCTTAATTCGAAAGAGTCTAAATCTCATTTGGCTTGGTATGACCAAGTGGCATTAGACCGAACTAAACGGAATTAGACTTTTAACGTCAGCATTTGACATATATATGTAAAAGTTTCCTTGAATTCCCATCTCTAGAATCCATTGAACATAGAAAAAACATGGAGTTTCTAACTCCATGTAGCATTTTAAAATTAACTTAAAAGATTAGCAATATCAAAAGAAGACAATCTAAACACCCTTGGATTCAGATATATAATAATTTCCTTTTTTAGAAAAATCCAGCAGAAGTAGTCACCCCAAAGTAATAGAATATTAATCTTTGCCCTGAATTGAGCACTTTTATTGAACCTATCGTCCCGTCTTTAGTTATTTGGCGTTTAGGCTCTGGCATGCAATTAATAACAACCGAAAATCAAATCAGTATTTTAAAGGCAATTTTCTCAATCGATTGAAACAAAAATTTGTTCAAAAGCTTCACTTGTATTCACAAAATCTCATATCAAATTTAATATATTTAATTCATGGCGTTTTTAAGTTATTGTGTTTATATGTTTCTGAAACTACAGACCAACAGCTCTCTCATTGAATTTGGCTCAAAATTTGATAGTTGTCTACGCTGTAATTGTTAAATGTGTGTACCGAATTTCATCCATCTAGTTCTCTTCATTTTGTTTTTGTCATATTAGTTTATATTCGAACAGCCGGACAGACATATTTCCTCTGAAGAGATTGTGCTTGACATGATAGAAATCTACAAATTCGCTAAAAAGATCGGGCACTATATTTCATTCGTCTAGCTCAATGTGTTTTTTTGTTATCTTTGTCACAGACAGACGAAAGGACGGAGATTTTCCAGAAATATGTTTTTAAGAACTAGACAGGTCTAAAACGCGGAGATTCTTCATAATCTTGATTACAATCTTTCTTTGACAATTACTATATTTATTCTATACTATGTAAACGAGAAAGTAAAAATACACTGATAGAAGTCTTTTGCAAAAAAAGAAGAAAAAGGATGGATTTTAATTTTAAACTGAAGCAAAAATGATTAAACTTGCTGAAACTTAAATGCATTCAAGAAAATAGAATCAGAATAGAATCATTTAGCAACTGAAATTTTGTGTGTAATACAGAATATGTTTTATAGGCAACATTATATCTTAAAGGATTATTCAACAAAAATTTATCTGAATTAATAGAAAATCAATG
>JAPMOQ010049481.1:1635878-1649548 GCA_026543055.1 Argiope trifasciata
AAAAATTTATCTGAATTAATAGAAAATCAATGTAATATCAGAAAAAAAGAAATTTTCAGCTATATGAACTACATACAGTAATACAGAATATGTTTCATAGGCAACATTATATCTCAAAGGATTATTCAACAAAAATTTATCTGAATTAATTGAAAATCAATGTAATATCAGAAAAAAGGAATTTTTCACCTATATGAACTACATTCACCCAGTTATGATACAAGGGGTAGGCAAATGAAAAGGTACGAAGCAACACTGTGGGTATAAATGAAGACTTTATTCAAAGTATACGCCATTGGTCTGAGCACAACGCTCCCATTGATTAAAGAGCCGAAGAATTCCGTGTTCTCAGAATTCCTCCGGCAGTGAGAAGACACAGCCCTTCACAGCGTTCTTAAGTTCGCCGTCCAAGGTTCGCTACTTGTTGAAAGCATCGAGCACAAAAGAATCATTAACCCCGACGTGTGCTATGAGACTCTCCGAAGACTAAGCAAGTCCATCAAGAACAAAAGATTGCGACTACTCACGGAGGGTGTGGTTCTGCTCCTTGAAAACTCTCTTCGACACGACTCCAGGGTCGCACACGCGGAACTGGCAAGGTTCAAGTGAAAGCAGCTCGACCATTAGCCCTACAGCCTGCATATGTCACCCAGCGATTTTCATGCGTTTCGTCCCCTGAAAAAACATCTGAGAAGGAAGAGCTTCAACTCGGACTACGAATTCAAAGAGGATGTGAAGAACTGGGTCTCGTCACGGCCACAGGAATTCTGGAAACAAGGAATCCTTCTCCTCTATGGTGTATACTCTGAATAAAGTCCAATAAAATGACATTTATACCCCATTGTCATTTTGTAACTTTTCATCTGTACACTCTTTGAATTGCATGAAAGAGCAATAGTTTTTAAAGATGGGCTTAAATTACGAGAGTTTTCTTAATTGTTTATTTTTTTATTTAAATCTTATTGTAAGTACAACAAAATTTCAAAAACTACTCAACTGGAAAAGTAAATCAGAATTTCATAATTTTTTTCCTTCACTAATGAAGGAAAAGTCAAGGCCGAAATATTTGTAGCAATGATGGAAACGATTTCATGCACTATTTTACAGCACCGAAATAAATTATTGTAAAATAAACTTAAAATATTTTAAAACCAGAGAATAACCCCACAACATTAAAGTTTTTATCATAGAGAGCGCCTTGTATGGTATTAGCATACAATATTTAAGAAAGAATAACCTTTGGCGTGAATTTAGCCATTTTATTGAATATATCATGTAATCAGACGCGATTAATTTATCATATAACTAATAGTACCCAAAAGCAAAATTTGCATTTCAGACGCGTTTTTCCAATCAACTGAAACCAAAATTTGACTCAAAACTTCACTTGTAGTCACAAAACTTCATAAAATGTGATTTATTTGGCTTAGTTGAGCTGCACACTCAACAGATCTCAATCCAATTGGTATTGTAAGTCAAGCATCCTTAGAAATTCTAGTATAATATGAAATCTTGGACAGGGTAAGAAAATCGGGTGTGTGTAGTTTAAACCTGTTCTAAAATAATCCTTGTATTATTTCAAAGCGAAATATTGATACAATCAAACAAAACTTGACTTATCATGTTCTCACAAGCAGATCTATTTAGAGATTTACTGATGACAATCAAAAACAGCTCTACTGTTTGCATAGAGGAATTGCAATACATAAATTCCTTTCAATTTATAAAATTCTCTTCTTTCAGGTTATCTAATATTAAGTTTCGCAAGTAATATTTATCAATAATCTAGCAAATTCTACTTTTAGAAATTTCAATCTAAGAAAATGGCCTGGTCCTTTTGAGGAACATGCCATTCATAGGAGCATATTTTCCTTTTTGAGGAAGGAGACTCCTTGAAGTAACCAGCCATGATTTCCTTTGACTGCCGAGCACGTTAACAACAGAAGTTTCTTGCTGTCTTTTAAATTTGAAAGTAGAAAAAAAAAAAATGCTGAAGAAATTGCTGTTCTAAAAATCTCGGAAAAATAAAAATTCCATGGAAGGATCTTTTAGCCAAAAATTTAAATGTAAAAAAGAAAACGGAGGATAAATAATGATGCATGAAAATTAATTTAAAAAATATTATAAGATTATCTTGCTAATTACACACAAATATATATATATATATATATATATATTTTTTTTTTGCGTTTGTATATTAATTTTACCTTTCAAGATTTTTACTTTTACAGTTGTTGATCAAGGGTAGTTATGTAAATCTCCCTAAATGGAAGTAAGAATTGCAAGAAAAAAATGGAAACTATTTTAATGCTAAATATTTAATTAAAGTCAGTTAAAAATTATTGATTGTTCAGTTGTAATTTCCTTACCAAATATTTATCGATTATAATCAATTATCAATATTATATCAATCATAATTATTTTTATTTATTAATTATAGAATATTAATTTAAAGAACTAAATTTAAATTATGCAAAAATGTATCACTATGCAATGAATATATTATTGACCTCTACCACAACATTCATAATTGCAATGCAGCACTCGTTGCTATCTTTATATTTGGTGCGAATATTTATATCAGTTTCAAATGTCCTACTCCTCCCGTTTTGGAAAATCAAATAAATTTTCTTTTTTAAACAAAAACTTTCATTCATCTTAAAATATAACATTTCAAAAATATAACATGACACCACTTTTCATCCTCGTCCTCTTTACGTTCAGATATAGAAAATAGAATATCAAAAATTCCCCTTTTTTTCAGATCAAGAAAGATTTAAACCATGGAGATTCATCAAAATCTAAAAGTCGATTTTTTTTGACGACTATATTAATTTCTTTTTGTATAATTTCTCATGCGAGAAAATAAAAATAAAAAACGGATGACGGTGTGGCGTTTCCTTATATAAATTGTTTCGCCAAGTTGATATTAACAAAGAAAAATGGTTTAAAGGTCACACAATTAAAAAATTAAATTTTAAATGAAAGAGTGTTCAAGAGTGGGTTAAAAATTGACTGTATTAAGCACATGCCATTTGCTCCAAATAACCAATCATATGTGTGATATTTTTTTTTCTTGGGATAAAAAAAAATTTAGTCATTAAAAATTAAAAATTTCTTATGCAGATGTCGGTTTAGCAATAAGATAAAAATGAAGACCTTCTGTTTTTAGTGAACCGAAGTGAAGTTTTTGCACCGAAATAATATTTCTTCATAGAATTTTTTGTCATCTTCGATAAGAAAAAATTATGACGTCTTCACACAAATGCAGGCTGAAAGTGAATCAAACTTTTGATACAATGATGCATTTTTTATAATTATTTCTATAAAATGTCCAGTGATTGATCGGTTATGCAGTATTATAATCACAACAGAGCTATGCCCGCTTCCGTCCGAAAGGATATGAAGTTAGATTGGTGCTCGGCAATAACATTGATGAGAAAACTAGTATCATCCCCGGAACTGTTTCTCCCGTAGAAGGCACATCCCGTCATCGGCAAGGGGTAACCAATTCACTTCGTTAAATCCACTAGAGAGACGAGAATCAACTACCCTACCGAAAGCTTTTCATTTATATAACTGAGGTGTTCCCAAAGAGATAAACGAATATGCCGTATTATAAAAGAACAAATAAAAAATATTAAACTAAAAAGATTGTTCCGTTTGCAGTTCTAATTGTGAAGAATTTTCTGTTTCAATTTTCAATAATCCATGATAGCTGTATACAATACAGTTGCAGTTTTCCTCGCAAGCAGCATTTGAGGCTTTTTTTGTATATTTTTTTAATGTTACAAGTTTTCATTATTATGCTTTATTTATAATTACAGCTGTGCAAATATTTTCTATCGTTTTCATCAATTCTTAACAGCTTATATTTGTTAAAAATGGATTTTTAAGATCTTAATTAAGGAAATTAATAGAAATTTTAATGTCATTTTTCGAAATTTTCGGTGCATATTATACGCAAACGCAACTTTATTTTAATTTTACACTAAACAAAAATGAATAAATTGTTTATAAATCATTTTTTTCACAAATTGTAATAAATTTAAAGAGTATTTTTATTATTTTTTACAACAATACTTTTTATCATTTTAATTACTTGATTTATACTCACCATATAAATATATATATTAAATATGCAATGATATTTAATAATAATAATATATAATGATACTTGCGACGTGTTATGAAAAAAACCAAGAAAAGAAAAATGTTAAATTGTGTAGAAATTAATTATTTAACATTAAAAAAATATTAAATAAAGAAAACATTTAAAAAATAAAATAGCCAAATCAAACCTAAAACATTACAAAGCTTTGATGTTTTGAATTTTAAATTAGGCCGTTTAAAAAAAAACCTTTGAAATCTTCTCTCTTTGCATTCCTTCTATAATTGAAGCTAAAGAAAGAATGTATAAAGATGAAAATGAGACTTTCAAATTTAACGCTATGGGCAATGCTTTCAAATTCATAATATTGGTACATAATTTTAAAAATATACAACTTGCATGTTAGCAATTCCCCTCGCTTTACTGAAACAGTCGCTACGTGTTTTAGAGAGGCGATTTTAAGGAGAAAGCCGTCCCACCAAGTTGTTACGTAATCTCTCTCACTTCCTGTAATATTGCCCTGTCTGAGAAGGAAATTAATCTTAATAAAAGTCAATCTACCTGTCAGAAAGTTAGAGCACTCTTTTAATCTTTTTTTTAAAGAAAATCTTGATATGTGAGTTGTTGCGTTTTCATTTAATGGCTTAATTTAATTGAACTGCAGTATTCTTTCAAGCGGCTTCAATGGGAACTATATATTTTTTTTCTTGGAAGATTTTTGGAGTCGTTTAACAGGTAAAAACAAAGTATGATTTGCCTAGAAGTCAGACTGAAATAACAAATAGGCGACATAGTACATAGCGACATAACCAACCCAAATACATTCTTTTAAGATACCTACAATTCCCTTGCCTAACTTGACACGTGTAAAGAAATCCATGCCAAAATCTCACAGTATATAATCACGAAGATAAATTTTTCATCAGCTTTTTTTCATTTTGCTCTTGTGTCTTGTCCGTGTATTGTGTTTTGTCGCTTCTATTTGTACATAAATTATGCCTCAGAGCCCTTCTCTAAACAATCTGAGATGCCTAAGATCTCTACAAGGCTTGATTCGGCTCTACTAGGAATTAATTATTCACTAAATCGGATCTTACATTTAAGGTGGAATTAGCATATTACTGAAAATTATATAGATGCCAACATGTGAGTGGGAAGGAGGGATAGGTAGTTTCTTCAAAAGTCAATTGAAAAATTATAGATCTGTATTTGCCCAAAATTAATTGTTGCTTGATGATGAATTTGTGATTAAGTTAATTTCATTTACAACAAAGAGCATAAACATTAAGGCAGAAATCTATGTAATCGCTGTTAATTTCCGGTAATAACAGCACTCATACATAATAACTGAATAATAATAAAAATTATTATTATTGTAATTTACTGATAATACAATGAGATAAGAAATACTTAAATTTTAATGAGGTACAGCTTTCTTTCTCTTCGGCCTATTACTTTTTTTTAAAAAATCAGATTAAATAAATTCTATAGATATGCATCGCAGTTGTTATTCAAATAGGCCGATGACAACATAAATGCTACGACCCTGAATTGCACGTTAAGTACCACGCGACTCGAAAAAATCGATACACGTGTTGACACACTTGAATGTTCCGACAATTTTACGTCATTTTACAAAACCACCATTGAAATTCCCCAAAGCGAAATTCATAAATACTCCATTTTATATAAAACGACAGCGATAACTCCCAGTTTCCCACCAATTCGTAAATCCGGCTCTTCCTCTTCACGGGTTGCCAAAATGTATAAGCGCTTGGCGCAAAAATCGCCAGGAATACTCTTGGCGAATATGAGGTACTGAATGAGATAAAAATGCAATGAAATGATGCTCTCTGCAATGATGCTTGAAGGGATTCTTTGCGATTTGGTATATTAAAAAATTTGTTCAGCATTTCACAAGTTATGCGCAACAACTCCATATGGAGATCACCAAAAACTTTTTGTGGTTTGTAAGATTTGAAGTGTTAATTGCTTCTATAACTGATTACACTGAAATTATTGAAAAACAAAATGTTCGGTTCAAAACGTTTCAAATGGATTTTTGAAAGAATTAAATTAAAATTAAAATTTATTTCTCTTGTCCTTATACAATTCTAAGATACCTCGAAAAGATTGGAAGAAAACTGTCTAACGTGATGTCTTTTATTTTTCAAACAATACATATCAGAAAATTGCATTTTCGTCTAGAAAAATATATATATTTTATCTTACTGTACATTTATTTTCAAACACTAATACTGATATATATTTATTTGAGAGAGTATTAAACATGAGTAAAATTTTTACAGAAAAAGTGAGTTAGTCACCTTGTGCGCAGGGTTACTGATAAATTATTTGTCGAAACACTATATTTTAGGTATATATAAGTAATATAAATAATCAGTGTAAGAAACTGAGCTACAAAGTATTTAAATTTATGCTTAGTTTCTAGTTTATATGTTCAACTTATAACAAAGTGTTAAAATGAATTAAAATTTCAATTTTTCAAACCCCCAGAATTTTTTTTTCAAGAGAAAATGTTAAAGAGATAGAAGTTCAGTTTGCAGACCATGGCATAATATATATTCAGTAAAAATTTCATCTGGAAACATTCAGTAGTTATTTAAATATTGTGAGTATAATATTTTATACGACTTTTTGAGATACCATATACCGCGTTTTTTAATTATAAATTGAAATTTTTTAATTCTTAATATTTTAATGAGATTCAGTCAAATAAAAGATATAGTACATATTTAATAAAAATTTTAACAAATTCAGTCAGAAAATTTGTAATTTTTGATCGAAAATGGAATATATATTCAAAATGAGAAGAAAAAAAGTTATTCTCATAAAGCACTTTTTTTACAGATTATGTAGATTTAATTTTTGTCTTTAAATATTTAAATTATTAACTTACTAAACAATTAAAATTCTTCTATTTCATATGTTGGCCCTTTCTTTAATTTTATTTTAATCTCAACTCATGAGTAACTTTACTCTTATCACAGCTCTCATGTTTTGAACAGTGATTTCTTTTTCTCAAGTCTCACCCAGCTCTGTTTTTTACTTTGAATACTATTTCAATTGATAGGATGGTGCAATAGAAAAACCTGAATATCCTTCATCAGATTTAGTAGATAGATTTGACATAATAATAAACTGGAGGCAAGCAAAGGGGAAAAAACACACAGCGAGATATCAATGCATGCCTCACATACTAAATAGTTCAATAAAATCTGGAAAGTGAAGCATAAAGTAAATTTTATGCTGCTAGGAATTCGCATATTCTCTGTTAAATAAAATCTAGTAAGAGAAGCATGTTGAAAATTTTATTCTTGCTTGGATTTCAGACACATTCTCTCTGTTTCACTTTTTCTTCAGTGAATCTAGAAATAATTTATTAAAGGACCAAGCAGAATCAAGTTTATCTCTGCTACAGTGATTCAGACTTTCTTTTTTCATGTCTTCAGTAACAAAACATTTCATCTAATAGGTTCCAGACCATTATTTCGATCTTACTCCATCTTCTTGATAATTATTTTCTTCTTTACCGAAATATCATCAATAATACGAAATGTTGATGTATTTCATTTTCTAAAGGAGCATGTTGAACATCATTCACATTGTAAAACTTCTATTACTAATCATTTTAATTCGCCTCGACACCTTAATATCAAGTATAGCAGATACTCGAACTCAACGAAAACCGATTACTGCAGACATGTTTACATATGTCTCTAATTTGTAACTATGCATATTGCTATTGAAATATTATTTTTTTCAACCGCTAGCTTTACTGTTCTCATAGAAACAGCAAGAAAGTATATACATTTACTTCCTTAGAAAATCCAAAAACTATGAAACCTAGATTTATGTTATAAGTAATTTTAAGATTATTTATCTCAGAGTACAAAGAAGAATTTCCGATTTAGCGGAAGCTTAAAACCGCTGAGTGGAATAGGTTGATTAAAAACCCAACTCATTTGCCTACTTGTAAGAAAAATAAAAAAAATTGTTAAAGATTATATCTTAATAACAACAGGGCCAAATTCAACTATATTTTTTCCACATAAGTCAGGATTAATAACTATTTAAAAGAGACAACTGTCTAAGGAGCGGGGGAATTTTATTCGGAAGGGGTGTCTTCAAAATAATTTATTTCTATGCCTTGATTTAATTTAGAAAATTAATACTTATTTAAATAAAATCAAGTTTCGTTTAAGATTTGTAACATTATTCTAACAACATTCCTAATTAATTAGCTTTTGCAAGATTTATTTTACGTTGTTTTATAAATAAAAAAAATTAGTTTAGAGTTTAAAAAATATCCGTTTTTATAATGAAACAGTACCTAGTCTGTTTTAAAAGCGTCCCATCCTTTTTTATATTTTTCTTTATTTCTTAAAGTAGCACTTGAGTTTAAATTTTAAATATTTTGCAAGCAAGATGTTAAAACAAATTTTCTTAGAAGAGATTGAAATTATGATTGATTTTTTCAGCTTTCAACAGTTTGCTACTTAAAATTACTCAAATAGATATTAAAATTCAAATCAATTAAAAAAATATCTGGTTTTGGAGATTGGAAGGGAGATCAAAGGGATTCCGAGATTCGCAATGTCTAAAAGCGCTAAGAAGGCTTAATCCGGTCCTTTAATTTAGAGCTTCAAAATCCCTAAACCCTCATTGGTTGATATGTGAACTAGTCCAAAAATTTCCGTTGCATTATATGCATTCATTTTGCATGAGAGAGTGTTTTATGAGAGCACGCTATACTTTTTCAGAATTTGAAATTCGCGAAGCATTTAGTCATAAACAGGGAGTTAAGATAAGAGAGATAAGTTTATTTTGCTCTTTACTCTGATGATAAGCTTCAGTGTCAATAAAAACTGTTGCTGTCTGTTATCAATTTTCCATACCGACTTGAAGTTATTAGTAAATTTTACTAAATATTTATTCTTGAGAGAAGCGTGTAGAAACAGAAACCACAACAACACAATGTTGTTCGATTTCTGTGTGATAGAAGAGTCAAACTTATATATTTTGTTATGTATTTTCATTATATCGAAATATTCAGTCATTAATCGCAGCTCATATAAAACATACTACAATATTTGTTACTCAACATTTGCTAAGATTGTTTTTCAATTAAAATGTAAATTAGAATGATTTTTACCCGAGGCTTGTCTGATTTATTTCTCTCTATTATTTATTTATTTATTTGTAACAAAGCTAAAGGAATAAGGAGCCTGCCTACAATTTTTCATGCCTAAAGTTGGACATTTTACCTGCCTACAATCAATAAACCATGCTTATTCGAAATTCTCTTCAGAATTCTCTTCAAGCAGTAAATATATTTATTAAATATACATGCATTTTCAAACTTGGTAAACGTAATTTCTTAATAAACGTAATGAACGACAGAAAATACTATTGAACTTTGTTTATCCAGTCTTACTGCGACCATAATCACAATGAATTATTAAAAACTCAGTTAATCGATACTAAATTTTAAATCCCGACATCTTTTCTTCCAACAAAGTTTTTTTTATAATTGTTTATTTTAAATTATAATTTACTTAACTAAATTTACTTTAAATTATAGCACGCGAATACTACTCATGTTAACATTTTATAGAACTCCCAAATCAATCAATAACAAAAAAGCAGATTTCTGCTGTCTCCTTTACATTTTCCCCTTTGACTTTTTAAGAATATTTTTCTCGCTCAACAATGTAAAATTTTCCAATTTTTTTTGCTGTTCCCTTTGTTTATATCACAATTAAGAAAAAGAAGAAAAAAAAAATTGAAATCTGAATTTTTTTGACATTGGCTATAAGTATTTAGATGTAAAAAAGTGCACTCAGTACTTAATTTCATATTTAAATGCCTATTCTTATTTGAATTAAAACAATTTTGGTAGATATGTTCACCAAAAAAATTATTACCTGTTCAGTAAAAGTTGATAGGCTGGTAATAAAGAAAAGTGCTCAAAAAAGTTATTTAAATATTTAAAAATATTACATGCTTAATAAAGAGAGACTAGAGGTTTTTCTTCTTTTTTTTATTTTGTGTTTGCGAAATCTTTGTTGTATTTTTCTAAATGTAAACGTTAATGTCTAGTTAACAGAAAATAAAAAAAATACATTTTTTATTGGAACTATATGATTTGATTAAAATTGAGTACAAACTCTCTTCCATAAATTTAAATTCTATTATCCTTGTTTAAGGTGACATGAATATAATTACAATTTATTTTTATATTCCATATGTGGAATGAAATTTTAATAGTATTGCATGGTTGTAGAGCGTTTGGAATTAGATTACAAGTTCTATAACCATCTCATACAAATAATTCGGAATTTATTACAAAACGTTCACAAAATTGTAAATTTTTAAGGCTTCTTTTTTATATATGCATACTCTCTTAAAAATGTTAAACAATTATCATAAAACACAAAATTGGGTTTCGTTTCCTTCCACTAAATATATTTAAATTTTAATAACATTATTGTATTCTTAAATAAATAAAAAATCGTAAACATTCATTAATTTTAATTTTTGAATTTGAAAAAATTACGGCATATCTTACAGCTAATTCTATACACAATTCCACGAAATCTGTATTTCAGAACATTCATAAAAAATTTCGTACAAATTCAAATGTTAAAAATACCTGAATAACAATACAACATGAAGAAACATCATTTTAAAATTTTTATTTCTCCAACAACATAGTAAAAAAAAAAGTTCATTGAACAATCTGTCTGTAACTTTTACAAAATCTTGATCAACTTACTTTAAATTGCTTACCATAAAAAATGCAAGAATTTTGGGGCAGTAAAATATTTTACTTTTATAGTGAATGTATGAAAGAAAAATTAGTCAAAGGAACATCAATATGTCATAAACTTCAATCTTAATAATTATTTTTTTTAAAAAAACATTAGTCAGAACTAATTTCAAGCTTACTTTTACAAACGTAAATTCAGAAAGTGAACAAAAATGTTTAAATTCTTATTTCCATTATTTAAAAAGCCATAGATCGCACATGCGTACTGATTCTCAAATCCCCCTAAAAAACTTATAAGTTTTTCATTCTTATAAAGAAGAGCATTTCATAAGTTCAGAAAGTGTTAAAAGTTCAGAATTAGATTACAGAATTTGTTTAAATAAATATCTTAATCCATTTATGCCTAGTGTTCCATTTTTTGGAGCACCCCTCATATAAAAATTATTTTTATTATATTCTTTTACCTAACATATAGAAATTTCATGTAAAAATGCTAATTTTTTACCCTTAGGTATAAATGGGTTAAATAACTTCAATAATAATTGTATCTTGAAATTCATTATCCATCTGATTATTTTCTATCAAATGATCTGAAAAGTGAGTGTTAAAGCATTGTTTATTCCTGTAATGCATCAAAAATTATTAAATAACTTAATTAAAAAATACAAATACTAATCTTCAATTCTAATATGTATTTAGAATAATTCAAATTGTTATATGAGTCTATAAAAACATATCTTCAAATATTTCGATGATTTTGAGGGATTTTATGTCGCTTTAAAATTCAATTTTAAAGCACTTTAATTTGATTTTTTTAATTTGGATTTTTTATATGATTTAATTACTTAGATTTGATTAATAATACTGTATCATTAGAAATAATTAATATACCACCCTTCTGTTAAAAACAATTTGTTTTTGTTATATTCTATTTCGTTAGATGAATAGCAAAGAGATCTGTTAAAGACTCATGCGATCCCAGGTTTTGATATGCTTGCGGTAAAAAAAAATCCAACTACAAAGGAATGTTACGCAACGACCATTTCCCATTTTCTAGAACTTTTTTAAGTGTTTCACTCAATCTTTTTAGATAAAATGTTATTACAGACACAGGAATTGAGCCATGAACTTCCATTTGGAAATGCCCATATGTGAATTGACGTCAAATACCACATAAAAGAATTTCACCCTTAATTTTCTCTTTAATATATGTATGTGATAAATTTTATTTTTCTCTCCGAGTTGTTCAGAATTTTAATTCAGATCGTTTTAGTTTTATTCGTTTTCTTATCAGACTTCATTCCGAGTATTTTTATAACTATGTTTGATTAACCAGTAACATATAATTCGAAATTCCCTGTAAATTCCCTTTTTTTTCTCCCTCTTCTCTGTTATGCTTTTACTAAATTCGAGGGTTTTTTTTATATATATATAAGTGATAAATATTTTCAAATATACACTTCCGCTCTTATATGCATCTGTTACTTATATTAAAAGATATTTCATTGAAAAAATCCATCATCACATTCAAGAGATTTTAAAAGAAAAAAAAAAAAATCTGTCATCAAGGTTTTTTTTTTTTCTTTCAAATTTCAATTGAGTTTCAAAATTTAACTGAGTTTGAGTAATGAAAATTTTATTTAGAAAATTGGGCGTCACTCAAATTGTTATTTATATAATAAATATAAACAGCTTTGTGGTCGTGTTGGTTAATGGCATTTGGGGCACGTTAAATAAGTCGAGACTGCAAAGTCCTCCAAGTTCCCATAACAAAACGATACCTCTGGGGGTATTGAATCAGGGATGAGTCGGTTTCTGATTTGGATCTAAATTCTGACTTGCTGATGGATGAATGAGTGTATGAATGAATTCGACCACCCCCTAAAAAGGGTTGTGTCGTGTGTGTGAGTTAGAATTCGGACTTCTGCTCTCTGGGTGCTTAGGGGTCTTTACCCTCAGAAGCTACTGCACCCCCTTTCCGTGAAAAACACGGACACGACAACAACAAACAGCTTTGTGAGATAAAATAGAATTAAAAAATTTCACAATAAAATAAAAGGACAGAAATGTATAATAGTTGAAAGGATTTAGCAGCACAATAATTAATTAATGCAGTAAGCATGGGTAAGCTTATAAGTTGACTATGTTTAGAGAGTTATCGATCAATCCAAACTTCAAATGACCAAAATAATTATCTATCCATTTACTTTTATATTTCTTAGAAAAAAAATTTACTATTTTAAGAAAAGCTAGGATATTTTTCTTATAAATTTCATATATGTAACAGTCCATTTTTATCTTACCTCATTTTGTATAAATGCTGCAACATATTTGACACTCATCGGAATAGAGCCTCCCAATTTTTTTTTCAACTGAAATTTATAATCTTCGCTTACCTCGAAACTATATGCTCAAACATATGCAAAATTCTGAATAAAACAACATTAACATTGTTCAGGATTATTCTAATATGGAAAAAATATATGAAAATTATTTATCATATATTTTTATTATTTATCAATTATATCAATTATTTATCATGAATCCTATTTATACAAGTTCTGAATGTACCACGAAATCTTATAATTCATAGCTTCCACAGATAAATCTTTTTTTCCCGTTTTTTTTTTTTTTTTTTTTTTTTTTTAACATTTAAAATTTATATCTCAAAATTATTTTAATATAAAATTTTTTATTGTTGTTTACTAAATAACATTTTTAAATCGAATTCCTTTTTATTTATTTATTTTTAATTAATATTACCTT
>JAPMOQ010049481.1:1665378-1678625 GCA_026543055.1 Argiope trifasciata
TTCTGATAGGGATAATTTTACATGTGGCAACAGAGCAAAAGAGAGAAAAAATAGTTTCCTGGTATTTTTAGAGATTCTGATAGGGATAATTTTACATGTGGCAACAAAGCAAAAGAGAGAAGAAATAGTTTCCTGGTATTTTTATTGATTCTGATAGGGATAATTTTACATGCGGTAACAGAGTAAAAGAGAGAAGAAATAGTTTCATGGTATTTTTATAGATTCTGATAGGGATAATTTTACATGTGGTAACAGAGTAAAAGAGAGAAGAAATAGTTTCCCGGTATTTTTATAGATTCTGATAGGGCTAATTTTACATGTGGCAACAGAGCAAAAGAGAGAAGAAATAGTTTCCTGGTATTTTTATTGATTCTGATAGGGATAATTTTACATGTGGCAACAGAGCAAAAGAGAAAAGAAATAGTTTCCCGGTATTTTTATAGATTCTGATGGGGATATTTTTACATGTGGCAATTTAGGTATGGGAATTATAGGTTCTTTTAAAAGAATTTGTTCAACGTGATAGATTTTTATCCCTTCACTCGGAGAGAGAGAACCGCTGATTTAAGTATTTTTACAGAGATCGTCAGGAGATAAATAAAAAAAGGTGGAAATGGATCAGGAGATGAGATAATAGTTTAGATTTAAGCTAATATGGATTAAATTAAGATTTCAAAATAGGTAATTACTTAGAATTTAATTTAGATTTAGAAATATCATTACACATACATGTGTGTGTGTAAACATATTTGAAAAATTACATGACCAAATAGAAGAAACTTTTGAAATTTTAAAACATTGATTTATTTCAACACGGGTGGCATGATTTGTACACAAAATATAAATTGCTAAAAATATGTCATTCTCCATGGTAGATCAAAATGTTTCCCTGCAATGGTTTTACTATGAGATTTTGATGGGGATTTTTTTGACATGTGTCGATTTAGGTAAAGGAATTTTAAGTACCTTTAAAAGAATGAAAAATAAATATCCCTTTTCTCGGAAGGTAAGAAAAAGCTGAAGTGAACAGTTTTATAAAGCACGTGTAGAATTAACTGAATAAAAAAAGTCGAATTAGATCAGGAAATAAGAGAACATTTTAAAATGATATTAATAATTAAACAAATTAAGATAAAAATTATGAAATTTAAATTAAATTACGAATATATATTATATAAATTTTATATAATTATATAAAACGCATTATAAACGTAGCCTTTGAAAATGTATATACCATTTTCACTTCATTTCATAAGAAATATTACATATAATAAAATAATCATTGAAAATCTGGCTATTTTTTTTGTTTGATTTCATTATGTAATGAAAAGTAATAATAAATGAAGATGTGCGTTTAAGATGCATGTTTTTTCATTGAGAAATAATATCCAGAATTTAATAGACATCTACAGCTTTGGTATAAAGACAGTTTCATAATGTTAATTTTCCCCAATCTAATTTATTGATTTTTTTTAATTAACTCATTCATGGACATACAAACACAAAACTTGAAATAAAGGTTTTATCAGTCTCAAGTAAGTTCAAAATCTCGATCAAGTAAAAAAAAAAAAATCTTATATATATTTTTATATATTCTGTTAGTGTTCCGCGAATGATAACTAAACTGATCCTTAGACGATTGAGGAAGCAGTTTTAATTTTCCGTCAACACCCAGTGTATAATTTTAATTTAATACTCAGAATGAATATTAAATATATAATTTTGAAAATTATTATCTGTTCGTGATTTTTAATAATTCTTATGACAAATAACTTCAAAGTTGAAACTTATGTTTTGTTTTCTTTAGGAAAATAAGTTTTAAAATAGAATATTCTGGATAGCGTAGAAATTTACCAAACACTTATGCAATCCAGATGATTTTCATGAGCAGATTTTTCTGCAATTAACAAACATAGATACCTGCTGATAAAATTTATAGATTACAGGAAGAGATATTAGAGCATTTTATGCTCTTATCCAACAAAACTAATAAAGCTCCAACGCATTTCGATGTAAAAATAATGTAGAGCGTAAAATTATTTCATTTGCTGCCAGCAATGCGTCAGAGCGCAATTGCGTTAAATCGATATTAATCGAATAAATTAAGTATGAGCTACAGCTGTACTATGATACAATAGATTCACATCATCATTGACTCTTCACTACAGCAATGGAATGCGTGATTGTTTCGGATGGATCTTACTTCAGCAATGATGGGAGCAGGAATCCGTCACCATGGAAACCATTCTGACCCGATCAATGCGCAGTCTTTTCAGTTGAATTAGAACAATCATGACCAACCTAAAGGTGGAAAAGGACAAAAAAGAAAAAGGAAAAAAAAAAAAAACGGAAATAAGAGAGAGGGGGGTGGGAGTCAGAATTTCGTTTATGGAAGCTGTAAGAGATAATAAACCATAGATTTATTTCAAAAGTTAAAATATAAACTAATATTCTCCCATCAACTTTATCGAATGGTTATTTATGGATTTATTACAATGGAACGGTGAAGAAAATCGGGCTCTCATTTTATACCTTCTTTGCCTTTTCATTTTTTATGACTAAAAATGAACAAAAATATACAGTTTTGAAGTTAAATATCAAATTTCATTTATATAGCTCATTTTTTAATTTTCTACAATCGATGCTTAGACAGATTTAGTTCAAAATTTGATACATGACCTGATGATAAAACCATATGCCCAGTTTCATTCATCTAGTCTGTAACGTTTTTCGACTTTCGTGCTCATATATGGATGGCTAAAACATTTCATCTTTGAATCAGTAGATAAGGAGATATAAGAGTAAAAAGTATTGCTTTCAGAAATTGAAATAATTCCTTAAACTTTCGAATCCAAAAAAATAGCATCAAAAATGAATTTTCAAGCGTCCTTTAACAAAATTTGAGATTATATCTAAAATTCAACTTTTCATTTTCGTTAAAATTTGTCTTCAAACTTGGATTGCACAGGATTTTGATTATATCCATCTGCAAATGATTGATTATCAATTATATATTTATCAAAAAAGAATGATGTCCTTTAACAAGACGGTGTCAGTCAAAATTTGTTATTAAAAAATTCTTTCTTAGAGTTACGCAATAACAGAACTCAATTTTAAAAAAAGTACAGAAAATAACCAAAAGGGCCCAATTATTCCCCTTTTTCACTGATGATTGATTTTGTAATGTTTTCCAGAGAAAAATTGGGAAATTTTTTATAGACAGAAAAAAATTACTGCAACTTCTTAAATTATCAATAAAAATTTTTTCGAAAAATCTTATGATGTTACCACTTAGACACCAAAATTATTTTTTTCCTCTGATTTTCAAAATATTTTTTAACTTAACTTTTAATTGTCGTAATAATGCATATCTTTAATATTTTCAAAGCGTTGAGTATTCAAAGCATATGCGAGTACATATAATAGCTAAAATAATACATAATACTTTTCATGGTCGAGAATGGCAATAGTTAGGTAAATTAATAAAATAATTGAAATGTATATATTATTTTCTTTCATTAAGAATGGAAATACATTTGCTAAAACAATTTAGTAAATAATGGCTCATTTAGCTCTAATGTTATTTCTCAATTAAAACAAGCGAAAACTTATTAAAGAATGGCACCTTTTAATAGATTTCATCCAAAATTTATTATAGATCAAGATTTTAGATATTAAGTCAATATAAGAAATTTCAAATTGTTCATCTTATCATTTTTGTATAAATATACATCAGCGCATTAATTCACATGCATACAATTTAAATCCAAAAATGGCTTTTCTAGGTCTGGGTTCGTAAAATGTCGAAATTCTTGAAATTTCTGTGATAAATTTTTTTATAATCATAATTTTTTGTCTGTGCATACGTCATGCAAAAAAAGTGAAAAAAAAAATCGTGTTTAAAAAACATTAATTTTGTGTATTTGAAAGTATATTTCAGAATTTTGTCTAAATATCCAATTGTTTATTGCTGCGCATATGTGCTCCAAGCTTAAGTTTGACATGCTTAAATTAGAATATAATTAATGGGTGAAAAAAAGTTTAAAAAAAAATACCGCCACAAACAAGAAGAGTTCAACTAGCAAAAAACATCCCGTGAACTATTTCCCGCAGTGCATCCTTCAAAAATTAAGAACATGAATTCATTAACGAAAAAAACGAGCATAGCTAATTCTAGAGCAGAAAAACAAGGAAATGACATGTTTTTGACCGTTAGAAGCTCTATTAAAAAATATATTATTTCGGTTGAAAATAACCAGAATAAAACTATCATTTATATTCAGACTTCAGGAGAATAAAAAATTGTTTACAAAAAGACCTACTAAGTCAGAAGCTCATCGAAAAAAAAAATCAAAATATTTTTATAATCTTCATGAGACTATTTTTATACAGTTTTTTTCTTCCAAAGTCAGGTGCATACAGTTACATAAATAAGGAAACAGAATATAATGATTTTTAAAAATTCTTTTATGGACATAAATTTTCAATTAAAAACTGTAATCGTAAAATTAAAATTTATATATTCAAAACATACTTCTGCTGACAAAAATATAATCAGTTATTATATATATAAATTATTAAAACTTACAACAGGTAAAAAAATATGTGATCAGTGAATTAATATTCCATATTCTCGCATTTATTTATTTCAAATAAATAAATTATAGTCTTTCAATCAGTATTATCAAGTTTAATTACTTGAATATTTTTTCTATAATTTATAATTCAAAAATTTATGATTCAAACTTCACAAAGGGAATTCTTTTCCCATTTTTTAAAAATTCATTTATGTTTTTTTTTCAAATGAATTCTTATTGCTTATTCTCCCATTTAAAGTTAATTAATTGTCCCTCTTTTTTACATTTTTGAAAAATATAGACATTCCAGCATTAATGATCATAACATCTGAATTATTTATTCATCATAATGCTTAAGATCTATTTATTTATTTGAAACAAATTAGCAAATAATACAAAATAATGTTTACAAAAAATTAAGTTGATCTTTATCACTATGAAGAATAAACAATTCAGATGTTAGTATTAATAATGATAGCATATTCATATTTTTCAGGAATACAAAATATTCCAACAAATTCATCAACTTCAAATGAGAGAATTAGCAACAAGAACTCATCTGAAAAGAAAACAACATAATAGAATTTTTTTAATGGTAAAAGAATTCTCTTTGTACAGCTTGAATAATAAATTATAGAACAAAAAAAGTACAGTATAAGTGATGCAGCATGATAATAAATGTTTCAAAGACTATTTTGAACTTATATTTGGAACATGAGGGCAAATATTCAGCACGCGCGGTAAATTATGGAACAAGGAAACTTGCTTTGTTTACAAAGTTCTCTTTGAAATTATAAATCCTGAGGCAATCTTTTGATATTACCACAAACAAGTCAATTACATTGAATGTTCTAGATAATTCAGGTGTTTTTAACAGAGAATTACTACATTTGGGGGAACCTGAAGGTGACATACTGAAAGGTTATTCTTATGCATGAAGTTATAATTTATTTTGAATTACTATTCTTACAATTTAAAATAATTAAAAAAATCTTGAAAAATAAACCTCTAAGTTTTAGTTAATTTATTTTAAATAAAGTACCTAGTTTTTATTTTTGTATTCTTGAGCACATTTTTGGTGAATTAAAGTTATACTAAAGAAGTAAGTACACACAAAGAATTTTTTTTATGCAGAAATATTTTTAGTAATATTACAAGTCTTGTAATAAGTTTCCAATGTCTGTTGTAAATCGTAGCAAAACAGTAAAGACTTAAATAAATTAAAATTAAATTCATTTTTAGTTCTTTTTTTAATATTGATTATTAAAAAAAAGAACTAAAATTTTTTTATATATTTATATAAATATTTTACTTAGTATAATTTTAGCAATGTGGAATGAACTAACAGATATTTTGATTTACATTTAATTTCTCTATGAGGAATTAATATGTAATAATTACAACTTTCGACAACGATGATAAATGCACAATGATCTGAGAGCGCAATCTCCATTGTTCTAGCATAAATTAAATATTGTTTTAAAATCTTCTTAGATAGTTATTAAGTAAAATTTGATCGTGAAAAATATATAAATAAAGAACAAAGAATCGTCGAAACATAGTCTAATACCAGTTAAAGAAATTTTTATCTGCTTCAAATTCGTTCTAAATACGAAGTTTGCTAGGAAGAAGGAAAAAAATAAAATTTTGTTTTACAAAAAACTGTTCTTAAAATGTACACATACGAGCTCCTTACTTTTATTTGCAGTTGCTCTTGTATTCGATGCACGGATTTTTTTCAACTAATCATTTTCTGTCAGAAGATATTAATTTTACGAATAAATATACAGTGAACTTATACATTTGTACCACGCTACTAATTATCTTGCTATTGCTAAAAATAAATTTTAACAACATGAGTAAATTCTTTTGAACGCACGTGTTTGTACTCGCCACGTTCTTTCAAATCAAAAGTACGTGAAGAGATTTTCAAGATAAAACTCGATCTTAAACAAGAAAAGGAAACTGAGTGTTCCCTCCAGTTCCGAAAACTAATAAACTGCGCAAGTATATTGAGTACTCAGTTCGTACATTTTATACGATCCCCTTGGAGAAGCATAGAATTTCAGAAGGTGCGGAGGAGAGATGGCTAGAGAAAAGTATGGTTGCCGCAGATGAATGAGAAATTTCGCCAAGTACGCCTCAGTGGCGCACACAGTTTTAAGCTCGAACATGGCGTACTTCTTGAACATGATTCAAGTGCTCTTTCCATCTTACTGGCTGTACTTGGACGCCATGTTGGATAATTGGGGTACAGTGAAACGGACTGGAGGCGCGTCGAATGTTTGTGGGAGAGGCTAAAATAGATTGCTGTAGGAGTTGGGCGCGTTTCAGCATAACATCAAGAAAAACTTGAATTAATTCAGCATAGTTTGCGATAACAAATTTTATAATTTAATTACCTAATTTAAGTATTCATTACTAAGCTGCAATTAAAATTATTACTAATTTAAAATTTAATAAAAATTAGAATGTAATTTTTTCCGCTTCTAAATTTCGGGAACTTATAAAAAAATTATGTTAATGCCATATTCATAAATAATTTATTATAGACTTAAATCCTTAGTAAATTCCCAAGATTTTCATAGCAAATATGTTTATGAATTGAATAATTATTTTCAGTTCAAACAAAGATAATATTAATATTATAAACATGATTTTATTTTCGGCCTTTTTTTAAAAAAAAGAAAATCAAAACAAAGTATTAAAAAAATAGCTTGGGGGAAAACAAGTGCATTAGGAATTTTGATGATTTCGAATTTGTTCGAAGCTCCTAGCTTGTAATGAAATTATTTCATCATACACCTAAACTTTCAGCACTTTTTGCTCTTAGAATGCTAAAAATATTCGTTTGAGATCTTTTAATTCATTGAGAGCATTCATTTATGTTGTTATATAAATAAATTTTAAACGTTAAAGGATAAATATTTTAATCCTTTTCACTAATATTTTCTTCTAGAAAAATCGTTTGCAGTTGGAGCACTAAACTGTCGGGAAATACAGATAATCTTTCTTATTTTGTTTAAAAACTGAATAAAAGCGTGTAGAAAGTTGAGTTGAGACGAAAATGAAATAATAAGTACTTTTTCTTTTTGAAGCTGTTTCGCAATCGAATCCGGTTTTCGAATCTTGATGTCCTACTAGAACATTCTCTGTACAGTAGAATATATATTTTTTATTAATTATTATATGCAAATTGCATCCGCTAGGAAATATTTTAGCGTATTTTGATATTAAAATGCTAGGGAAAGATATTAGATGTATTCAAAAATATGAAAGCGTGTGAAAGTCTTCTACGTTAAAGGTCACATATCTTTGATTGATGCAGTTTCATTTTTTTCTTCCTGAAGTCCACATTCCAGGCCTTGTTGTTTTTTCCACCTTCCCCCTTTTTTTAATCCTATGAATTTTTAAAATATTGCTTGTTGAAAAATCCGAAATTTTATTTTAATTTTAGTGCCTTTGTGCTACAGTATTTGCTATTCAGAAATATCAATCTAAAATATTATTATTTCTTATCAAGTTAAAAAATTAGGTAATATATCGTTCCATAACACATCGAATAGATCATGGTTCGTGGTATTTTCTTAAGTAAACTTTCATCTAGTCTGCTAAAAATAAGAAATGTCCTCCATCCGGTTTCCTTATTAGGATCTTAATTCAATTATTGCCTTGTAAGCTTAACTTTGAAGTATATATATGGGGTCTTTTAGACTGTATTATTTCTTATTTGTTAGAATTTGCACTTTCTTAATATCTGATAATTTTTCTTAAACTTTCGTTACTGATTAAAAAAATGAGAATTCGAGATAAAAATACAGAGAAAATAATTGGGACTATTTTTACTTGGGATGAAGTTTACACCCCCCGCCCAATTGATATGCATAAAATATCCATTTTTTATACCAGAAATCTTATTTATTTCATATATAGTAAGTCATACATGAATGTGATGGACGAAAAGAAATGAAAGCAGAAAATTTATGTTAATATAAATAAGGTAAGCTTTCTTTTTATTCTTGTGGGAAATCACTTATGAACATTCAATATATTTTTTGAACTAAAAGAATTCTTTTTTGTGGTAGAAGGGTCAATAATAAAAGATGTAATTGTCTAATAATTTAAAATCAATATGACCTCTCTCTTGTATTTATGTTCTGAAGTTAACAAATCAATGTTTAAGAGTTAAAGGCAAAAATATTAGATTTTTTAAAAGTTTAAACCAACTTTTTAAGATAATTTAAATCTGGTCAAAGAATAAAAAAATTATAGGCTCAAATCATATTAATGGTTGACAAATTCAATATAACTGAAATTAATAATATTTTTTGGAATTACGAACTGAATTATGATTATTCAGTAAAAATAATAATTGAGACAGTAAATTAATTCTACATGAAGCTACACATTTTAAAAATTAATTCAACATAATAAATGCAACAACCGTTTAAATAAAACTTAAAATAAACATGAAGTGTGTCTGAATGTTGTTTAGAAAATTAGTATTATTTTATATTACAATTTTGACTGAATACATTACAGAAATATCCCTTCTTGATTTATGAACCTTTGAGTACTATTTTACTTATTTTATACTAGATATTTACCTAAGGAAACAGTTTAGAATTCAAAACAATTTTTACTTTGAATTATCTAAATCTATGCTTATAATAAAGCTCAATGTGTGTGTGTGTATTGACGCTCTACAGGCCAGACCGTTGGTCCTACAGCTACCAAATTTGGCACATGTATACCTTGGAGGTAGAAAATGTGCACCTTGGTGCCTTTTTTAAAAATTTTCAATTAGAATTTGAATTAATTAAAAATTAAGCGAAATTCCGACGCTTTTCCGCTATAACTTCCGAAAATATTATCGCAGTAAGATGGTTTTTACATCAAATTAAAGATTAAGAAATTAGCTTTCTAATGGTATCAGTGTTTTAACATATAACTTAAACTCCTATTTTTAACGATTTTTTAAAGAAATATTTTAATTTTATTTTTCAACAATATATTACGGACAAAACAACAAAATTTAATTTGCATGAGCTCGTCAAGGGGGGGGGGAGATTAGATCTCATCAGCGTGTTGCTATCATATAGACGGAAGTTTAAATAAAAAGAAAATCAACTATCATTACAAATTAAATCTAGAAAAATGTAACTTTCAGCGCGTGACTGGATAAAATAAAATAATCCTAAAATGTGATAGTTTAAAAAAAATAAATGCAAAGTAAAGGTTTCTAAAATATCTAAATGATTAATTCAATAAATCTTTATTTACGGTAAACCTGATTGAACTTAGACAGGATATGCATTTAAATTTCAATCCAATGGCCAATTTATAAAATATTAGTAATAGACATACATATTGTTTAGTACTGTTAGTTAGGTCTAAATGAAGTAAATAATTACATTTTATGTAGCTTGAGACAAACAATGGATTGATGAATAATGAGTTTTAGATTTCTTCATACTTTGCTCTGTGAGCCATATTTTACAAAATATTTTTATTAATATTTTAAATAAAAGTTGCTACATCAATCAATCTTCTAAATCAATCATTAAAACTGGTTGATTTATAGAAATAAAAGAATATTACTATGAGAACGTGTTCCTTTAGATCTTTCCGTCCACTATCTTAAAGAAGATATCAATTTTAGGCTAATCAATGCCCAGAACTACTCCAAGGTTGATTATTAAATGAATATGTGTTTGCTTATATGAATGAATGCGCGTGTGTGTGTGTTTGGGCACTAAACGCCAAACCATATGATCTAGAGCTACCGCACTTGGTATTTACATATTTACTTTGGAGGATGAAAAAGTATACTTTGGCCGAGTTTTTTTGAAACTTTAATTATTTAAAAGTTAAGCTAACATTTGGAATTTTTCTGTGATAATTTCCGAAAATATTACAGCACAAAATTATTTTTTAAATCCTCTTAAAAGTGACTTTTTTTTTCATTGATAATATTTTAACCTATAAATTAAGTTTCTATTTTAAATTATATTAAAAAAATACTGTAATTGTATTTCCCAACAATTAATTTCTCACAAAATGAAAGTATAATATAGCCTGCAAGTGCACGTTAAGAGTACCAGTGTTTTGCAGTTACTTTAACAAAAATGGAATGATTAAATTAATTCTTATTGCAAATTAACCCAAGGAAAGCGTGATGTTCAACACATGTTGAAATTTTAGCGTAATTTTATGGAATAAATATAAGATGCGATATTTTCCACACAATTCCACAACAACTGATTGCAAATCAGAGATATATATAGTACAATGAGCAAATAATCGTAAGGCTTAAATAATAATACGAGTTACATGAATATCGGAGTTTGAACTTTAAATATATCTGGCTGATAACTTATAAAGAGAACAAGATACGTAAGTATTTAGTTGAAAATGTTAGAACGCATTTCTCATGGCGTACCAGCTGGTCGCCAAAGGCGGCTAGTTTAAAATAAATTCGGATTATCGACAATATTATAATAATAGGAAATTCAAGAAACTGTCTCCCCCTCGTTTGTTATTCTCTTCTCTACAGATTTCTTCTACTGGATAATTATTTGCTTAATTATTTGACTGGATAATGATTTGCTTTCTCAACAATTGAAATCAAGTAAATGATGTAAAAATTAATACTTTTATGCACAGGTTCTCTATAGTTCACTACAAATGAATGATACAAAAATTTTAAGCATTCATGAAATATAAAATTATATATTTTTATTTAACTACTATTATTTAAAAGCCCTTTCAAAGAGAAAATATAGTTTAGATAACAGTTTACAGTGCAACTTGAATAGATAATATCAATTGTTTAATGTATTTTTTGTTAACATTTTTGTGACAATGATGTGTGATTCTTCCAAATAAAGAGTAGAACCAACTTTCCTATTTACGAGACATATTCAATCTTGATATACAATGATTAGCTAGCTCAAACTTAAAAGAGCAAGCATTATCTGAATTACGAAAAATTGAGTTTAGAACTGAATATAGCAAATAATAATAATAATGAATGAGCTAAAAATGGTAATGTGTAGCTTTAGTGCATAATTCATAATTTATAATTAAACAGAAAACAGATAAAGTCATAACATCTACAATTTCAAAAAAGTATTATCAAAAATAATAATTTCTTTCAAGTTTAACAAGGATTCTTAAAATTAAAATTAAATAAAAAAATACAAGCATACATTGACTAAGGGAAGTACCGAATACAATGCTACACACATACAACTCGCACAGTTTCCTTTTTGTGAGGATGCGAAAGAGACTCAACTAACAAAAGCATTTCGAAAATTAAAAACATCCTTCTTTCCAATGTTTAATTCTGACTTCGAATTGAAAATATAATTTTTTATTGTTTGTATTTGAATATTATATTAAAATAAAATTCAAGAACCAGGGGAAAAAATTAATTTGAAAAGATTTGAATCAGTTAAGTTCTAACATAAAATGTTATTTATTAAGTAAAATCCGATAAGTGATTCATTGTTTTCAAAAATGGGATTCAACTATTAGGAATAAACATTTGAAAATAACTATTTTTAAAAAATAAAATCAAGTTTTGAAAATTAAGAATTTTTTAAAGACTTTTTTAAAAAGTGTAAGGACAGATGCGAGTTAGTTACTTTAAAATTGAATAAGATGAGTCGAAAAATTCGGCATCTTTGTTTTGAGAATTTTTTTCTCTCCTTTTTATCGTCTAAAGTTATCTTTTCAGTTAACTTCACTATGACACTTAAAAAAAAATAATTCCCGACTCCGAACTGGAGCTATAAACAGGATACTCCGCTTCGCGATCATCTCGTCTCTTCACGGCACAGGACATCGGATTCGCCCGTGTGGAACACAGAACTGGAATTGCGGATTGGTTTTTTCTCAAGATGACGGCACGTGTGCAGGTCATCCTTGGCGAATAAACAAGCCAGCATTGTGTCCGGGGAGCAACAACCTGTCTTAACCCTTTCCGATCCAGTTCTCCGCTTTTTGTTTTCCGCACACCGATGGAGATTTGCTCGAGCAGGAATAATGCCCTTTTTTTATTCTTTTTTTCCCTTTTTTCTTTTCTATCTTCGGAGCTCGTGCGAAATGAAGCGATGCCCATCGCTTGCTGCTCGCTCGATCTGCGGCCTTTGAGCAGGGGGAAAAAGATCAAGGGGGAAAAAACAAGGGAAAAGGATGTGGGAGAAATAGAAAAATGAAATACATTTCGCCCTCGATTTCGCCCGTAGGTTAATTTTCCGATTAAGTCGAGCAGACTTAAAGTTTGTGGTTCTTCCTTTTCACAATGTAAATCGATATACTAGAAATTTAATAAACCCGTATAATATTTTTAGTTGCTGAGCACATTTTAAATAAATATTCATTTTCATAATTTCAAGCAAGATTGCATGCACTGTTTAAAGTTAAAAATAAATCAAAAATATTTTCTTCGTTTGTCAATGATATGAATACCTATTTTTACCCCCCCCCCACTTAGTAGTACCTCAAAATACATCAAAAACTGAAATGAAAATAGAAAAATTTAAAGCATGCCTTTACTAATGTATCAAAAGCTAAAAAATATTTTTATAGCGGATAAAATTTCTTTCTCTCTCTCTCTACACACACACACACACACACACACACACACACACACACACACACACA
>JAPMOQ010049481.1:1685146-1712647 GCA_026543055.1 Argiope trifasciata
GCGAAAAGAAAAATTCGTTAAGATAAATGGAAATTATTAATTCCTATGATAGAAAAAAAATCGTATTATGCCACTTACTTTATGATTCAATAAAAGTAATAACTTTTAGTTTCACAACGCTAATGTTTTAAATAACTTTTGAAACAAATTCACCTCACTAATTAAGAAGTCAATTCTTTTTATTAATTACGAGATTTTCAGAAGCAAACTAATGTTATTTGCATTTGACATAATCTTCTCATTCTCTTTAGAGAATAGAGAATAGAACTAATATTCCAAGTGAATTTAAAGTCTACTGTGTTGGTAGTTTTTGCTTTCTTTCCTCACAGCTCTTTATTTTCTTATTTTAATGAAGATATAGTATAACCACAAAAAAGTTCGATTTTAAAGAACCTCTAACGGTTAGACAACCATAAATAAAAAAAAATAAAAAGAAAGAAACCCTTCAGCAATAATGCCTATTTGTAAAAATTGCAACTCAAAAACGAA
Organism: Argiope trifasciata; assembly: GCA_026543055.1. NCBI lineage: Eukaryota > Metazoa > Arthropoda > Arachnida > Araneae > Araneidae > Argiope > Argiope trifasciata. The sequence continues at coordinate 1,685,636 of JAPMOQ010049481.1, forward strand.
ACTAGCCAGATGAATGAAATTTGTAGTGGGTTTTTAACTTTCAAATTGGAAATCAATTTTGAATTGTGAGCAAAGTTCGCCGGAGGTAAGATCTCTCAGTTCATCTGTAAATAAATTTATTGAAATTTTCATTTATATACTTAAACTAGATTCCATAATAAAGCTCAATCATTCACAGAGTCATTCTATATCTAATTGACACTTGATATATAAATATGGTCATTAAAATGCATCACGAACATCACAACGAAAGTTGCAACTCGCAAGAAACCATATAGTTATCAGAATACATTCACGAACCCTATTAGAACAATAAAAGAAATGTTAAAGTAAGCGATTCACAGATGATAAACAATTTCCTTTAAGAATAATGATAATTTCACAATTTTAATAAGCATATGCATAAAATTTATCATACAGTTTTATCAACCAAAATTGCAGACTTATGCCAAAATATTTAAATATTTCAATTGGTTGCTCTTGCATATCTGAAAATGCTGATTATGAAAGAGTTACAAGCGAAATAAAATGGAATTTGTCAAATGTTCTTGCCACCAAAAATGTGGGCTGTTATATCTCTCTCTTTTCTCAATTTGTCAAAAGGAAAATTTTTAAATCATACTCGATATTCTTTTCGACTCACTCCAAAAGGCGAAATTAAATACAAAATAAACCTTACTGTATAAATCTGCACGAAAGTTGAAAAGAAAACATTTTCTCTTGTTTAAAATTTTGTTCATTTTTCATTTTCTCTTTTAACTACTAGTAACATTTTTTTTAAAAATAAGCAGAAGAAAATGTAGTATTTCTAAAAACATTTTAAATAAATTATTTACGAAAAAATATAGTGCAAATGTTTAAACATTACAATTCTGTACCTGTACGCTACCACTCACTTCCAGAGAAATTATTTATGCTTTTCCCTATCGCATTTTACTGTGATGCTCTTTCCAATGCAAACATAAGTTTATTTGAGCTCAATCTACCTTTTATTAAAAATAATACTAAAAAATTTTGGTAAACAATGAAAAGTAATTAATTAATGTTTGTTTGTTTTTTCGTTATACAATAAGAACAAAAATACTGTTCTTGGCGTTGAACAAAATCAGAAATGTGAGTTTGAAAAACAGAGTTCCAGTTTGTTAACAGAAAAATTAATTTTTATTACTTCTAGAAAATTTTTCATAAACCCCAAACGAGAACTATTTTTTGTACACCAAAAAACAAAATTATTTTTGAGCTCAGATCGAAAGGGACACCCTTATGTAGAAACTGAGAGAAGATGGATGTGGAAAGTTTCAATGTTTTTGAAGTTTTGTGTAACTAATTAATATCGTCTTATTTATAATTTATCGTAACTTTTATATAATTATTTGTGTATGCTTTCATAAAATTGTTTAATCAATGAAGAAAAGGTGCCGGTAGAATTTCTGACATGAAGCTGCATCAAAAAATATAATTCGAAGCTACAAGAGTCACAAGATAAACCTAAAAGTTGATTATTAATTTTAAAAGAAAATTAACTTTTTTGCGGTTTAAAAACTGCAAAATTTCCGATTAAAATATCCAAAAAATCCAATTTTTTTTTAATATTGAATTTAAGAAATTATATAAATAAATAAAGCTTTAAAAAGTACTAAGAATATTTGTATGATTTTTTTTCCGAATAAATATTAAGATGAGACTTACAAATAAATTTCATTATAATGGAAATGAATATATTTTCTGAACTTCAACCTTAGACTCTATAGATATTGTGGAGAAAAAGGGGAAAGTAACTTAAATGGGTTAAAATTAATTAAAGAATCGAAATAGGACACACAGGTATTAGTAGGTTTAACGTTTCATTGAGTGTTTATTTATTTAAAATTAATATTACTGATTGTTTAACCTACATTGAAGGGAGATTGAATTGATAATAATCGGAAGAATTACATTGCTTTATTATGTTATACATTTAAACTGGGTAGTTATAATGTAGACATATAATAAATGTTTAAAAGTAGAATGCTCTAGAAGTTAATATTTTAAGTTTAATCTATTTGAAATTTTAAAACAATTTTTTAGTGCGAAAAATTTATTTATAAGTAAAAAAAAAAATGAACAAATTGGGAAACTTAATTCGCATTTGAAACGAGCCGTAATCAAGCAACGAGATTGTTCTATTTCTGGAAATTTGATCTTTTTAGTTTCACTAAAATAAACATATTTCTTAATCTTAATCCAGAGCCTTCTAAAGATCAACCACATTAGCTGTAAAGGTGGGAAGTTTGGAAAAAAAAATTCAAAAGCTAAATTTTTAAAAAATCATACAACGAAACTGTTAATTATAAAAATTTTAAAGGGAAGACAGTAAGAATTCAAGAAGCATGATTAAAAAAGTGATTTATCTGAACTGATAAATCAGCTAACTATAAATACTTACAGAGATTACACATTAAACTTTTGAGAAGAGAAAAGCAATGTAATAAAACTAAATTCTTCTTCATTAAATATTATTGACAATTTCAATTCAGAGCAGGGAAATATATCTAGTAAACAAGGTGACGAGATGAGGAATGGAATTGTGGTGGTCAAAGTTCATTCATCTAATTCTGTCTGAAGGCTTCCATGAGGACAAACAGTTTGTTTTCTGGAGGTTCCATACTTTTCATGAATTGATTGGTCTATTTACTGTTCTTTATTCTTGAAAATATACAAATATATATTTTTTAAATTTCTGAGAGCACTTGCTCTTTCTACTACAGTCTATATTTCCATTAATCAAACTTTCATTATTCCTTACTATACTGCATCTCTATGTTTTAAGGGAAATTCATATAAGTGGGAACCCTTTTGGGAGTGAGGGAGTAGAGATCACAAATTCATTTTAACTATAATTAGTTCAATATGTTATCCGTTTTCGACTGAATCGCCATCTTTAATGTTAAAAAAAAATTATATATAAAGTATTGTCATACACAAAATTCTTCTAGTTCGATGCTTATTTTTAAACATTAAATCGAATTGTCAAATAATTTTAAATAACCATCAAAAAGCTTATTTTCTTCAAGAATCATCATTAATTTTTAAAGAACGACATGCAATTTAATTAAATATTCCAAATGCTATCAGAGTGCTAATAAGTAAAATGATTTAAACATTTTTGCTATTTTTAGTGAATAAAAAATAGCAAAGCTGAAGAATAAATTTAATAATCATAATTATTAGTTAGAGTCTATATGTGAATTTTCATATACATATATATATATTAAATAAAAATAGTACATAAATTTATTTAGGTTAAAGTATTTTTATATACTTGATGTAAATGTTATAGATTATTTTATTTTTTATTTATATATACATGTCATACTCGGCCTTTTTTTCCAATAAAAAAATTTTTGAATCTTCACAAAATTAACTTTAGAAAATCCTCGGATCAATGGGTTCAGTCTTGACATCGCAAACGCTGCATATATTGCCACAGCTGCACATAACAGTGGAAGCAAAGCTTTAGTTAAGAAAAAGATAACTATTTAATTAATTATCTTGAAACTTTCTATAAAATCTTCTTTATGTTTTGTAGCATTTGTGAACGAAATTTGAAGAAAAACTGTTAATTTCCTAAAGGAAAAATTAGTGTTTCAGTTCTATTTATAAAAATTAAATATTTTAGTCAAAGTTTTAAAAAATAGAAATTAATTAATCACTTTTTAAGTATAAGCTATTTGTAAATAATAAGAACTGAATATTTACTTTAAATAACAATCCGGGAAATTAAAATTTTTGGTCTGTTTCAATTAATTCAAATCCTTTCTTTTCCTTATCTTATTTCAATAAACATAAAATAACGGAAACATCCACATTTTTTTAAATTGTTTTTTCGCTGATAAAACTCTTCCTCATAAATGCAAGTTTAGTTCCTGGAATACTAGCTTTTATTAAAGTACGAATAAGAAAAATACAGTTACTGCTCATAAAAACATGAATTTTTTTCACACATTGGGGATTATTTTCCTCTTAAAAAATGCAACAAACATCATTTCATTATTTTTTTTAAAAGCAGCATGGCATAATTTTGCGTTTTAATGATTTCATGCACGGGTTGGCAGTCACTGGCATTTGAGTAAACAACAGCATGCCTAGGACGAATGAAAGAGACGATGCGGTAGTTTATTTGAATACCATGAATACAAATCATTCCGATAATTTCAGCTCCACGTGCGGGAAAAGAAAGCAGGGTAAGACTCGTTCCGCCCTAACCCGGAGCAGACACGTGGAGAACCCCAGTTCACATGAGTTCACATTTTATCATGAGCCGCATTCTTTCCCCCACGGACAAGACGAACGATAAAGTGTCCGAATTCGTTCCACTGATTTTTTTTTCCCACTCCCTCGTCATCTTATTCTTTCTTATATTTGTTTTTTGCGTTGTCTGTTTTTAAAATATAGGGGTTTGAAGAAACAGGTGTGATAAAAAAAAATGAAGTTGGAATTATTCGGTTTAGACAGGAGAATTTTATTGTTATCACAGAAACAAGATTTTCTATGATAATGTTTCAGTTTTTCAAATAGTTTTAATTTGAGTAAATCCCCAAAAAATTTTAGAGTCTTATTTCACATTCATCATTATTTAGAAGCAATTTAATTTATGCATAATAAATAATTTTTGAGATTATTTATTAAGATGCATTGTGAATAAAATTCGAAAAATATTTTCCTTAGTCCTGAAACTGTGTGAACAGGCTTTGAGAGGAAAAAAGTAATTAAAAACCTTGAAGCTGCATCGTATATTTTCTAACTGAACAATGCAAAAAAATTTTATAAAGGACCTTGGATTTTTATTAAACTTTCTGCAGCTAAATTTTAAAAACTATGGGTTGTTTTGAAACTGCCAGAAGAAAAATATCTCGTGTTTTTATTTCAGACTTTTTATTTCTCATGTGAAATGTCCAAAGAGAAAATATCGTAATCGTCAAAAAGTTTGAACTCGAAATTTAAACAAAACTTCACGTTTCAAATCTTCCTGAATTAGAAAAAAAATTTTGGAACTACATTTGACTATATTAGTTTTAGTGACAAAAATATGACACTTTCAATAGATTTATTTGGAATAATTTTATAAAATCTTTTGAAATGAGAAAGTTATCAAAATTCATCAGTTTTTTTCATGAAAAATCATACAAAGGCATGTGATGCATTTAATATCCGTTACTCAAAAACCCATATTCTAAAACAGATTTTTTTTTTTCTAAAATGTGATCATGGCTATTCAGAATATCTAAAATATGGGTGCTAAATACTTATATTGGATTCATCGACTGTATTTAACTTTCTTTGCTTATTAAAAAAAAAGAAAAAAAAAACCCTTATTTTCTTTTATAAATTAGTTACGACATTTTATGAAATGTTTCGAATATAAATCTAATTGCTGGTTGAAAAAATTCAACTGTTTTCCCAATTTTACAACTTTTTAAGCCAGGCTCTGTTAAGTAATTAAAAGTAGAATTAGATAGGTTGTATTCTATTAGTTTTAACGATCTGATTAAAAATTCTGCAATGTTTAAAAAAGTAGAAAAGTTTTGAGATAGAGACTTTGTTTTGCATTTTACTCCCAATTTTCAAAAATTTATATTCATAAAATGCTATTTTGTGGTTTGAAATTGTTTTTCTTTGAATGCATATAAAAGGGTGCAGAAAAATCCTTGAAATGCTTAGGGCATCTGATTATTTTAATCCGGTGCTGATATATTTGTAGAAATTGTAGATTAATGTGTTTGTTACATTGGTACCTATTTCCATGAAAATGACAGCTGTTTTAGTTTAACAATAACATATCTTTGTCTTAGAGAATTTTATACGATTATATTGGTCTCTTTCATTTCCCTTCACAGAAAAGAACTCGCTTAAGAAACAAACATTCCTTGTAGGAGAAGAATAGGTCTTCAGAGATTGTCGAAATGTGATATATTTGCAGTGCAGAAGAATAAATTTTAGTCACCATTACAGTAAGGCTTTTATTTATAGAATAATGTAACAAACAATGTGAAGGGTAAAAGAGTAACTTATAACTTTTTTGCTGTACCGATCAATCATCTGAAAAAAAATTAGTATATAACAGATACGGCTTAGGCAATGGTTTGAAGAATTTTGTAATTTTCTCTTGCTTGGCAGTTTTTAAAAGCTCCTTCAGATAGATACGCAGCAGTCGCAGTGGCAATTTGCCTCTTAAAAAGAAGACTTCATTCCATAGACGGATCAGTGTTCATAAAGAAATCGCAAAGCTCATTTGCCATTTTTAAACCCTCACTAACATTTTTCAAATTAAATGTCAAGTTTCCAGTCCCTCTTCCCATTGAAGCCTCTTCTTCAATAGGTTGTGAATTTAACATTTCCTCCAAGTCGGTTTCAGTCAAATCTTCATCTTGTGATTCAAGCAATTCCTGAATGTCACTTGATTCTATCTGTTCGAACCCATCACGTCCTATTCCATTCGCGATTTCGGCTATGTTTGCAGTCAAAGTTTGAACTTGCACAGATTCTTCGTCATTTTCCGCAGTCAGAGCAGGCCATAGTTTTTTCCATCATGACTTCAATGTGTGTGGCTTCAGCTCTTCCAATGATTCTTTTATGTTTATGATGCATTTTGCTTAGTCAAATTTCTTCCAGAAATCGATAACATTTATATCAGGATTAAATTCCATATTATCCAATATGATTTTAAAGGTTCGTCTAATGTAATAGAAATTAATGGCCTGGATAATTTCTTGGTCCTTAGGTTGAAGCAAAGCCGTCGTGTTGGGAGGTAAAACTGTCACTTTTATACTTGGATGCATAGTTTCAAGTTCGCTAGGATGAACTGGTGCATTGTCCAAAACTAGAAGTGCTTTAAAGTCAGAATTTTTTTTTAAACTTCAGAAACAAAACAATTCCGGAACCAGTCACAAAAAATAGCACTTGTAACCCGCGCTTTCTTATTAATATGGTTTTTAACTATCTTTTATATGAATTATAGAACGAATATATTATGTCAGAAAATTCACTCTATATTCTCATGAAACTTTAAATTTCAGACTGCTCTGAGTCTGAAGAAAACCATTTATATGTACGTTACAATAATTCAAAAACAGAATGAACTAGACAAATAAAATTTTGGATATGATCTAGACGGTTAATGATATCCAAAATAGAATTTTTGTTTTGGGCACTTTTTACCAACGGACTGAAATAAATATTTGTTAGAGAATTACAATTGTAATCACAAAATCCCTTACCAAATTTTATATATTTCAATCATTGCTTGTCCGAGTTATCACATTTACATAATTCTGAATGTACAAACCGTCAATCTTTTATTGGATTTGACTCAGAATTTTAAGGATACCTAGATTATTGATGTTAATTCTATGTATCGAATTTTACCAATTTAGCTCTCTTCTTTTTGTAGTTATCATGTTAAATGATATTCAAACTGCCTTACAGACTTTCTCTGAGTGACTTTTACTCAAAACTTGATAGAAATCTGCAAATCTGGCATAAGACCGTATACCAATTTTCATCCATCTAGATCAGAGTTTTGAGTTATCTTTGTTACAGACGGACATTTTCCAAAAATGTGTTTTCAGAAATCGGGGAAGTAAGTCTAAAGCATGGAAATTCATCAAAATCTCGAATTTGATTTTTTTGACAAATACTGCACTTTATACCACATATACATGAAAGTAAAACTAAATGGAATTGGTATACTGTTTTTTGGAATTGGCATATTGGAATTGGAATTGGTATATTGTTTTTGTCAATTATGTCCACAGTCGTTAAATTCAATTAAAATTTGAGCCAAATTCTTCAACTGTCCTTGGCCTGTATCCATGCATATTTTACAACCATATTCTATATCTGCATATATGTGGTTTGGTGCAGCATAGTCAAAACCATCGCTCTTGCACCAGAAAAATCCAAAATATGCATATTAAAAAAAATTAAAAGAACATTGCTATTTTGCTTTATTTGGAATAAAATTTTTGAAAGTTAAAAAAAATTGTTTTTAATTAAAATAAATAAAAATTAATGCAAAAATTCGTTGTTTGAAGTGAAATTAGGCATTATTTTTTTTGGAAATAGTTGAGTTGTTGGTCAATATTATGCATTTTCTTTCAATATTTATTTGTAGTTCTTGACTTACTAACATTATGCTTTGAATGGTCCCAAGCAAAAAATAATAATAATAATAATAAATAAATTGTGAATGTGGATGGATCTGAGTTTTACTTTTTATTACTAGTTATGCATTATAATACAAATTCATTTGATTTATGAAACCTTATTATATTAATAACTGGATTCTTATTAATATTTTATATGCTGCTTGTTCAAGGCATATAAGCGATTTTTAGAACATTATAAAATGGTTTTCAATTGGATTAATAATATATTTCTTATAATTCTCATAAATGTTATTTCTTTTTTTAGTTTTGTAATCTTTAAAATCATTCTATATTTTCTATTAAATTTATTGAAAAAAAGGAACCTTAAATAGCTTTACATCAATTAAACGATTATATGTGCTCTCATGGATTGATTATCGCCATTTAGAGACAAATGATAAGGTTAAATAGTTGTATAAAATTTTGCACAAATCCATCGGATGATAAGAATGTGAATCTATGTTTATTTTTTGAAAATTTAATTAGAATTTTAATTTATTAAAAAGTAAATAAAGCTTTAGGACTATTTCGCGATAATCTCCTTAAGTACTGACAAAGAAAAATAATTTTTATACCATCTTAAGATTCAGAAATATTTCTTCACAATGACACTTGATTGAATAGAAATTTTCTCTAAATTTAAACAGAGTTTTCAGTAAATTCTACAATTCATTTCATTTTCATTGTTTCATCAAAATTTTAACTATGCATCTAGTCAAATTTAATTTAAAAAATTCAAGTTTAAAAAAACAAATAGCAAAATATATACTATATAACTATAAACATATACAAAATATATATATATTCAAATTGTAAAAATTAGCCGATTGAATTTTCATATAGTCTTCCGGTCATGTAAGTCATAGTTTGTATAGTATAGGATTTTGACATTAATATTTTAAGCAACAAAAAAAATCCATTGCTTTACAATCAGAAAGGGCTGAGTTATGAAGCTCTGAGTTTCATTACTTTAAGTTATAACAATAGCTTTGAAGTAACGCGAGGCCGTTGAAATGGTATGAAATAAAAATATACAGAACTGATCAGTTTCGGTCATGGACAAACGAAGCTTTAGTTAAAGTTTTTTTAGAGCTCTAAGAATATTTCACTAAATGTGGTTGATAGGACCAGGTCACTGTGCACAAATTTCAGAGAAGAGATGAGAAGAAGAATGAGAAGTTCTTAAGAACTGTTTCCAGCTATTTACACAAACAGAGTTAAATATTATTACGTTATTTAGATAATTTTTCCAATTTTATGTATATGTCTATCTCTGAATGTTTAAAAGTTAACTATTAGGCAACGTAAACGTTATAGCATATACGTTCCTTAAAACTTACAATAAATCATAAAATTTAAAAAGTAATCAAAATAAATCCCTTCCTGCTTTTTTGTGAGTTTTTCTTTTGTTATTCCTTGCTCGCTGACCTTTTAATGCGACATTTTTTTTTCTTTCCATGTCTTAAATAATATTTCCGAAATATAGTTAAAATGAAAGCCGAAAGTTAATTATAGCGTACCAGGGGTGCCTATGTAAGTGAAAGACCACCTTTAGTTTTAAAATGCAATCTCTGCTGGAGGCGTTTCCATAGAAACTTCATTAACCATCGGAATAGACATAAAAAATTGATTAAACTTTCGCCCGAAAATTCAAAGCACTTTTAGTAAGAAAAAAGAGTTTTATTAGGATATAAATAACTTATTTTTATTTAGAAATAAAGTTTGTCTAACTTATATATATATAAAGTTTGTCTAATATAAATATATATATATGTGTTTACGTTTCTGCTATGTTTTATGTTAATTTTTTTATTGCAGCGATGAGAAATCCAATACAGATATTTTCAACTTCCAATTGAAATATAATTAAATGCATCATAACAAATTTGGTTCAAAGAAATATGAACTAAATCTCCCCTATCTACTTACAATTAGCCCACTGCCTTTTTCAGTTATTTCGTTCTCTGTCTAAATAAATAGATCGAGTTTTGGCAGTTTCTATTCAAAATTTTATGCAGATCAACAATTCCATTAAAAGTTCTAATAAGAAACAAGTTTTATGTATCTAGCTTGATATATTTCCTAATTATTATTATTCACAAACGAATATATAGACAAATTTCCCATTGATCGACTTTATCAACTAGGGCAAATGATTATTATTATTCACTAATGGATATATAGACAAATTTCCTATTGATCTATTTCCTCAACCAGGGGAAATGATCTTCCAAAATTTCCTATCATTCATTTCAATAACGATTTTAGCCCCGTCTCCTGCATTGAATTGTATGGTCGCAAATAGATCAAACGATATTTGCGATTACAATAGAATAAGAAATATAGTTCTTATGTGTGAATCTACCATTTTTAATGGAGCAAATAGATATTTTGAGCTTCTCCCCCCACCCGTCCAATTGAAACCAAAATGTAGTAGTAGTAGCAGTAGTAACCAAAATCGGTTGCAGCACAAGATCCCATTTCAAATTTCATTAAGTGCCTGCATTTATGAGAAATTGCGTTTACATATATGCGAAAGTACGAATCGATTAACAGTCAACCCGTGACAAATTTTGTTCAAAATCTGACAATAACTACTTTTTAATGCTACATCTGTGCACCAAATTTTATTTATCTAGCTCTCTATGTTTTGCAGTTATCTTCACTTGTATTCGAGCAGCTGATAGCCAGATTGAATGAATTTTGAACAAAATTTGAAAAAAATCTACATATTTGGTCTCATGCCAAATTACATCCTTCTAAATCAAAGCCTTTTTGAGCTATCTTTGTCTCAGATAGACAGCTGGACAAATAGACAGACATAATGTCGAAAATATGTTTATCGAATTATGGAGTCTTAAAGATGGCTATTCATCAAAATCTCAAGCTAGAATGTTTTGCTGATTGCAATCTATATAAATAAAAAGGAATGTTTGTCTGTATGTCTCTTATGAGGTGCCGTACCGATTGCGATGAAATTTTGAATATGTATTTCTTGCATTTACAGGTTGGTTATAGGCATAGTAAAATGCCGTAATCTAAATAAATACAAATGAATGTTTGTCTGTATATTGCTTGTGCGCTGTCATACCGCCCATCGATTGCAATGAAACTTAGAATACTTATTACTTGCATTTATTTGTTTCTGCTGAAGATGTAAAAATTATATATATATATATATAGCCTACTCTAAAATTTTGAATAATAAAGTTAAAAAAAAATAAAATTAATATTATTTACGCTTCTCCTTTATATATCCTCCAAATTCAATGAATGCATTCATTTCCGATACGAAAATAAATATTATTCTTTTTATCATTCCTAAATAAACAAGACATTTATTTTAAATTTAAAACGATATTTCCAAAATTATTTCTTCTGTGGCAACGCCCTGGGTACCAGCTAGTATTTAATAAAAGAAAAAGTACAAAATTTATATTGATATATAATAACTGTACACCAAATTTCATCCTATTCTGTTTGAGAGCAGACAACACGAAAAAAAAAATTGATATAAAAAATATGAAGCTTGAAAATTCATGAAAAGATTGTGTTTTTTGTTTGGTTTTTCCTTCACTCTTCATTATTATTGACAATACTTTCTCTTTCTATATTACATAGCAACAAAATATTAATCAAATATTAAGGCTAGTGTAATAATGGCTAGTGTAAGGGCATTTCATTAAAAATGATTATTTCAAGAACATTAATGGCATCTTATAACTCAGGATCCTTCTGTTATTATCATTATTTCAGCTCGCATTTATTAAATTGTGAAATTGATAGGCCCTTTGAGAAACTTCAACCAGCAATTTGGCTCAGCCAACCATGACCTCATAGATGAAGAAGCCCTATATTATACCTAATTATAAATATTTTTTTTTTCAAAATAATATTTCTTCAAAATTCATTTCCCGTTTAAATGCCCTTTCCAATCATGAAACCTTAAAAATAAATTATGTATTCAAAGCATTAATTCTCTAAGCGTGGGGTCTCCCTTTCGAGGCCATAGACGCATTGGGCCCCACGTGTAAGGTCTACTTCTCCGGCATCCCAGCCTAGCTGCGCACATTACCGTGACAACAGGATGCAGTACCTGTACTCCGCCGCAGTCGGAGAAATAAAAAAAAAAACAATTATCAAAGAGTGCTCGTGTGTGCATTGACGTCGGCACACGAATCACGTGATCTCGTTCGATAACCGGCCCCGGAGGCATGTCCTCCCCAATTTTGTGAGCGCGAGCACTGTGCACCGATGCACGATCTGCGCATCCGCCCCAATGGTACCTTTGCGCTCTCGGCCTTATCTTTTAAAACGCAGCCATTTTTAATGAATTTCATTTAAAAAAGGAAAGACCATTCTGTTTTGAAGGGGGTTACGACTTCGATTTTGCAACTATTACGTACTATTGTTCCCTTGCAAGCGTTCGATTACAGCATTCGGAATGAGATTACTGAAATCAGAATGTGTTTTAGTAACAACAGGAATTGTTGAAATTTTATATTTCTCGAATATTTTTGTACTACAGATTAAGCTTTTGTTTAAACTCAGTTTAAAAAAAATACTGTTGATATTTGCGTGTTTTTCCTAAATAATTTTTTTAAAAAAATCTTATTACCATTTTTAAAAAAATTTCAAAAAAAAAAAAAAAAAATTGGATCATTTTTTGAATAAATAAGAATTCTAAATTCAACTAAGTTTGTATAGTAATAAGTGTATTCTAATAGCAGATTATCTCTGCGGTAAAAATGCAATCCAATATATATATGTTCAAAAAGTAACATAATTTTTTTTTAAATCCATTCACGTCCATACTGAAATAAGTGTGACAGTATATTTTCAAAAAATCAGTTTTCCTCGTTCTTATAGAAAAAAAAAAAAAAAAATGGAGCCATTATTGCTCCTATAATAAAAGTAAAGTACACTGAATCAGTTAAAATGAAGAATCCATCACTTCAAAATTTTTGTTTTTAAAGTTAAGGATGATTCTTTTATTATTTGAAATATTTCATATTTTTTCCCCTCCGGTTTCATGTTTTCTGTGGTTATATAAATCTATTTTTTTACAAAAAGAAAAAAAAATGTTAATTAATTTTCTTTGATTTTTTAGGGTTAATTTTTAATTTTTTTCTAATTTATTCAATATTGATTTCTATTTGAATTTAAGTATGCTTTTTATGCTCGCTTGAATCATTAGAATAAATCTAATATATTTTTTTAAAAAATTCTTTAAAAACCTTTATTCTACATTTAGTTAATTTACTGATATTATATATGAGATTATTTTTTACTTTTTTTCAGTTAGCTATTTAGCTAAGCAATAGTTAATTAAAATTATTCTTATGTTTTGAAAAATCAGTAAAAAATGCGACAAAGAATGAAAAATTTCGCTTTAGATTTTCCGAGTTTTGTCTTTAAAAAATGATGATTGTTGCATGAAAACTTGGAAAATGTAATTAAAGGACAATCTTCTTTTTTTTCCGGATTTGAGCAGGAGAAACCGAGCAATAGCACATTTTTTCCCCCTGTCAGGCATAAAATGTAAACATAATGTCATAACAGAACTTAAGATGTTGGAGGATAAGAGCATGTGTACAGCATTGCACAATAAAACATTTAATTCCATATTTGAAAAACATGTGTAGTTATGTTTGTTATGTGACTCCGCCATATGAAACGATTGTACTAAATGTACTTTTAAAAATGTTATTTGGTATTTGAAGTAAATTCTGATTGTGATATTATTATCAAAGACGTAACGATCGGGAATGGGAGATAATAGTTGCCTTGGGCGTTTGCCTGCAGGGGACGATAAAGGAATGAAAAATAAAATTGGGTTGCTTTTTACTCTCTACTATACGAAATGAACTAAGAGGAAATATTGAGGCTTAAAAAATAGAACTCGAAATTTTGAAAATTTTCCATATTCCAGACTTCCCTAAGTCCACAAAATATATTTTTGAAATTATTTCTGTCTGCCTGTGAATACAATTACCCAAAAACACTGAGGTAGATTTATGAAATTTAGAATGTGGTTTTAATATTAAATTTACAGATTTCTATCGAATTTTCAACGAAATACTTCAGAGAAACTTAAACAGTCTTGCCTCAGCACAAGTGAATGCGATGGCTAGAAAAGGTAGAGAACAAGATGGATACACAGATTTAACTTCTAAAATGTTGATCCATATCTAATTTTGTACCTAATCCGTTAACTGTGCTTAAACATTGCATGTAAGCACGATAATTCAAAAAATATAACAGCATGTGGGAATAAAAGTTAATGCGAAGTTTCAGCATTTAGACTGTAGATCTTTTATCTAATTTTGAATTAGATTCATCAAAGGGTGACCGTCTGCTGTTTTATACTTTCGCAGACTTCTAAATGCGAAACTCAAAAATGCAATAATTAATAAATATATGAAATTTAGCATACATATCGTCTTACTCAAATTTCTCAGTATATTGTATATTGTATAAACTCTGTGTATATATACTATCTGTATTGTATAAACTCAGTATATTGTATAAACTCTGTGCCAGTGTTTGGTTTCTGTTGCTCAGTATATATATATATATAATTCAAGTATTAAATTTTGTGAAGTAAAAGGCAGTTTCAAAGACAGTAAAGAGATTTTTCATTTTTAAGTTCACTTTAATTTCTCAAAAGAAGCAAGCATGATTTTTATACAGGTGGCGCGGACAAAGCACAGCCGCTCACGGCAACAGATTAGACAAGAAGAGAGGGAAGAGAGAGAAATTAATTATCCCTCATCTTATATATATTTTGATAGGGAAAATATTTTTTCACGGCGCTTATATTATTAAGATTCTGGTAGGGGCTTCTGACGCATGTCAATTACAAGTAAGGCAAACACAGGGATCTTTTAAAAAAGAATGTGTTTGCTGCACAGTTTTCTGTTCCTTCTCATGGAGCGTTGGAACCACTGACGAAAGTATTTTCAGTGAATTTTTGTTGTATTAATTTAATATAAAGCGTTTTCTAATCGTTTTCACAATATCTATATAATTAATTCCACTAAAAAATTTTATTTAAGGCAAATATGGTTTAATATGTGCATCTACTCTAATTGGCGCCTAACATCTAATTTATAAAATTTAGTAACAGACATATATCTATTAACAAATGATTTGAACGAAATAAATAATTATGTTTTATATAATTTGAGTCAATAAATGCTGATGAATTACGAGTTTTAAATTTTTGCTTATATCTTGAGCCTTGTGAGTCTATTTAACAAAATATTCTTAAGACGCTGATATTTTAAATAAAAAAAAAATTGCACTCCAATTAACTACATCAATTCCTAACGTTGACTTATGAAAATTTCAACATCACTATTCTATAAAAACGAGAATTATAGATCCCTTCATCAACCTTCTCAAAGAAGTCAATCATCCTCCAGAGTTACACAAGAGTGATTGGCCTTTATTATGAAAATGTTGTTCTAATATTGTATTATTCGAAACTTAATAAATCGGTTAGACTTTAACACAGAAAATAGAAACATGTATTTATTTATTTGTTTAAAGGCTGGAGAGTCAAGAATATTTTTAACTTTTAACTATATTTTTAAATTTTTTAATTTTTTAAACTTATTTATAAACAAAAAAGAAAATTATTTTTGACAGCGTTTATATCTTTTAAAAGTAAAACTCAAAATTGAATTTTTCATTGAATCCTAGAAATTTTTTCCTGAGTAATTCTTTAGGATATTATAAATTATGAAAATAATTCTATAGTGTACATAAGACATAGAGTGCCCAACGACTCTGCTTTCAGATCTCATATTTTTTTAAACATGCTAGGATTCATAAAAATATGTCTTTATATTAATTATAGTTTCATTATTCCCACTTTAATTTAAAACTGAATGTTACAGGGATTAAAGAAAATTAGAGAGACGCGTATTACAATAAACAGTACACTTAAGGTCTATATTATAGCATGTTGTTGTTGTCGTGTCTATAAAGGTGCCAAGTGCAAATAAAGTCTATATTCCACCCAAAGTCTTGGTGACGAGATCTGCCAGTTCTGGAGCCCGATGGTCATGGAGGAACTCAATGGGTTGTGCTCCAAGGAGGAAGAGAGAGAGGATAATGGCTTGACAGTTAAAAACATGTTCTGGAGTCAGTTGGGATTGAGAACAGTGCTTGCAGTTGGGATAGGATTTAATACCAGTGGGTGATATGTTTATGCCCTTGAAATGTCCAGTACGTAGTCGAGCTATTGTAGAGGAGAGGTTTCTTGGGCAGTCTAGGTCAAGGATTGTTGCCTTGCCAAAATGTTGATTGTAGATCTTACGCCTGGCAATATTTATTGCACTATTCATTGAAGAAAGGGTGCCATTGCCTCCGGGAAGGTTGTACTTCTACCTTTTTGAACCGCGGGAGGTATTTTATTTCCCTCCCTCCACCCACAGGACAAACCTGTGGAGAGGAACTCCCATATCTGCCACCCAGGGACGCTCTCAGTGTGGGTTACAGGCTCCCGTACTGAGATATAATAGCATAAATGAATAATATGACCATCAAAATGTGAAGCCTAAAAATATTTTTCTGAAAAACCTATTAAAAACCTATGCGAGCATTAATAATGGAGAACCGGCTAGTCGCTAAAGGCGACTAGTATTAAATATAAAATAGAAATTTAAAAAAATAAGGCAAAAAAATGATGTCATTCCTAATGCAACTTTATTCTTGTCAAGCACTAGTGACGAAATACGTGGTGGAGCTATATATTGCTCTAATTATTGCAGCACAAATTGCTCTAAGGTTCTATATTTTTTTTAAATAATTGCGCATCTTTTAACAAACAAAGCTCTCTAATATTGCTTCTCTAAATCGTTCATTCTCCTGACAATACTTAAAATATTATGACACCCTTTAGTAACTTTTCTTTTATCTATAATAATAAAAGCAAGTGTAATGTGTCTGTCTGTCTGTCCATTTGTCTGACCGAGCTCTCCAGTCAAATCTATCGCACGCAGGGACCTGGAATTTTTTACATGGAAGCACAAAGGGGCTGGCCACCAGACCTCGAAGCCCGATTTTCGATTTTTGAATTAGAAAAATTTTTTAAAAATTATTTATAAAACTTCTTCTCGAGATCGCTGCTCGCCGATAGCTGATTCCGGCATTTTACGTGACGTCATACATTCCGTGGAGAAATTCAAGTGACGTCATTCATTCCATGTAGGAAAAGGATTATTTCACGTGACGTCATAGTTTCTATTCGTGCGCCCTTCAAAACCCACTGAATAGTTAATAATAAAAATTAATTATAATGTTTTGTAATGTATTAAAAATTCTAATAGTATTATAAAGCATTATAATATTTTTCAAACATAAAGTAATAAAAATTTCGATATTATATATTCCTATTTTTATATTATTCATTATTGATTAATTTGACTTCCTTCATAATTGTCACCAAAGAGGAAACTCCAAGTCAGTTTCAATTGTTTATAACTAAATAGTAAACGATTAGTCAATTTTAGTTATTTGTAACCAAAATGAAACCCCAGGTCAGTTTCAATATGAGAGAAACTCAATGAATATTGCTAACGATGTAGATGTTAAACCTCAGAATGAAGCAGATAACGATGCGAATGTTGTGATTTGTTCAAAATAGCCCGCAATGTGTAGCCTCCTCACTATGAAGGTACATACCGTTATCGGTGGCAGGGTAGTTAACTACGCCATCATTAATTGTTCCTTCCAGGTAAGTGAAAAATTGTTTCCTTATCTGGTAATTTCTCATCCTTATATTTAAGGTGCCCTGCCTACAGAGAGAAGAGGGAAATAAAGTTAATAAACGTGGGATTTAAAAAAAAAAAAAAACTTGAATTTCGCTTGTATTTCTGCTTTTAAATTTTGCAGAAAAATATGTGGAGGTGAGTTTTGAATGAAAATATTTTATTTCTGTATATTATTTAGATCTTAATTATCAGTTAATTTAGTTATTTAATTAAACCTTGTCCCATTTCAGAGAAGGATGCTTGCAAGAATCTATAATATAAATAAAACATTGTAATCAATATTTTACCAATATTATAAAATCTTGATTCAAAATTTCATCTTACTTACTAAAGATAGGTAAAAAGTAAATATTATGTGTCTTTTTAGTTTTTTAATAAATGTATGTAAGTATAGCAAGCAGAGCTAGGAACTAATATTTTATAAATCTAAAATAGCAAAATCTAAAGTCTCATTCTGAAATAAAATATGTTAAAACTGAGAGTTAAAAAATCCTCAAAATCCAAGAATCATCAGAGCAAAAAAGAAAAAAAAATTACTGATCACAGTTATGATAAAATTGGATCAGACTAGCCTCATGGTATTAAATTTTTCCTGTTAAAATTATTATTTGTTCAATTAAAAAAACTCTTAATAAATGATAGTTGATTAATTCTGATATTGATTCAAAATATCATTACTTAATTAATGTGTGCATACAATTAAATATTTTAGGAATTATTCGTTTGTATCCAAATGACATATCTAGCTACATGTCAGTGCAACGATGACAACAGTTGCTTATTAAAAGCAGACGATGGTGACAAATGACGGGTCGAGAAAGATAATAAATTTTATAATATCTCTTCACGAAAGAGATTAATAGCAAAGAGAAATAGAAGTATATATAAAGATTAATTGCTGGCAAAAATATGTTAGAAAGGGTGAAAAGTAAGACAGAATAAATGCTTATGTAAGCATATATTTTGTCACTCTCCCCCTCCACCCATCTCTCGTTTGGCGATGAGGGGAGTGAAAAATATGCATATTCATTTTGTTTAGTCCAATTATATCAAATTTTATCTCATCAGATAAAGTCAATTCAATCATCACGATTAGTCTCTGAAAAGAGTACGGCCCATCAAATCGTATTACCTCTATATTTTGTGTTGATGGTTGTTTCTTCTGCAATAACGCAATGCGCATTCCGGCGGTGATATTGTGTCAACGCCTGCCACTATTTCAGCTTGCATTATTACTAGCGCCTTTATCAGGGAGATTACGTTATGAAAATCCTTTACGTAATAGTTGAATTTTCATGTCTCTTTCATGTGTATTAATCCTAAAATTTCTTTCTTAAAGCTTCAAAATTTAAAATAATTTAAATTGAAACCCTGTTTTAATTTTTTTTAAAGCTTAGGGATTTATGTACACCTTTTTCGACGGAATGATCTCTTTCAACACCTCCCCCACCCCTTTTTTATTTGTTGCAAATAATAGAGAGAGAGAGAAAAAAAAGTTTTCTTATCTTTCCAGTTTCTTCTTTCATTTCATAATTAGAAAAGTAATAAGCCTTTGAAGGCGGGGGTTCAACTCATGTGACGTCACAATAACTGGTAATAATAATGTTAGATGACAAATGCAATCGTGTATGTTATTTAAACAGGATTTTATCAGTCGATTACAAATGTGTCTGTCATCAGTTGAGTTTATCAATATTTTGCTCAACTTTTTTTAAGGTGAAACATACATTCATGTCCACTTTTTGGGCCTTATAATGTGAAAGAAAAAAAGTAAACGCAATACTTGATCATTACAAACGACTATTGACTACTTCGATCTGCTCTGTAACGGAAGAAAAAATTTTAATGGTCGGAACGTCGCGGAACTTTTCACCATTTCTGTACGCATGAGAAGACGAGAACCAACCATCATGTTGAAAACTTCTTTTCTCCATATGAGATGTTTTCCAGTAAAATCGCAATGTTTGATAGCTAATTGTTATTCCAAATATTAATTAGCTTGTAAAAAAATAAAATAAAAATCTATAAAATAATTGAAGTATTTAAATAAAATTAACTAACCCTATCACGATTTCATAAAAAGATTTACCTTAGTAATAGGTAAACGATTCTAATGTAATTTGAAAACTGCTTTGTATTTTTTAAGAGAAAAGCTAAAAAATTCTCTAATTAGCTTAATTATATTTTTGTTCCTTTTTAAAGCACAAGCACTAATCTGGAACAGACTCATATTATTTTGAACCGTGTGCAGATGGCACTTCAACTCCTACATATTCTTTCGCATCAGAGAAAGAATACTTCATCTGGATGGATTTAATGTTCTTTAGGGTTTACATGAGGGTTTCCCGTTGGAATTGGGTATTGTATCTTGAAATACTTTACCTTTAGACCATCATGGCAGTATAAACTTTCGTGTCAGAATTTTGAAAATTTAAGAAAGAAATTTCTTGTACAGACGTAATTTTTGTCATCTGACCGAGCTTCGCGTTCAATACCCTCCTTGTACTTCAGAACAAAACAGCTGTTTAATGTTTTAAATTTCAGCTACTTGTTATTGTTTTTTATTATAATATATAACTAAAAATTTATTAATTAAAATCTCGATAAAAGGCAAATTTAATATCATTTTAATGCTTAATTCTGGAAGAGTAATAAAAAAGAAACTTCTTCAAAAATGTCTTTAAAAAAATGTTGATTATTGAGATAAAATTTTTTCTTGTTTCAATAATTTTAATGAAAAATATAAAATTTTATTTGCACTAAATTTAACATCTTCGGAAAACATAAACATATTCGTGTCTGTAGTGGTTTAGAATGTGGAGACCGATCCCTATGGTTCGAAATTAAGTTCGAAATAAAAATCACAGACTTTCGAAACACAGAATTAATCAATCAAATCTGTCGAATTTTAAAAGAATATTTTATTTATTTAATCTTCAACGAAACATATTACTGAGGGAACTAACATAGCGCAAACATTTCCATGTTACGTTTTAAAAATTTGCTTAATTTTAACGAGATGCTTCTCTTAATAACTTTTATTAACTGTAACTGAAGAAATACAGCTAAAAAAGGGATACTGGAACAATTGCAGATAACGCATTCGAATTTTTTTCCTCCCAAATCCGTAATTTCTAGATTCATAAAAAAAATTTGCTTCAAAACAAATAAATTATTCGAAGACTAATGAGTTAGTTATCATAACAGAAAGTAGAGCATTTTTGAATTCTGATAGCTTCTATGCTATGCAAACAATAAATTATTAATTCTTCTCACTATACCAAATTTGAATAGCGAAGATTTTTCGGAAAGAAAATCTTTCCGAAGACGAGATTGATGAAGAGTTTGAGGGTAATTCGTTGACTGCTGTATCTTAGTCAGCTATAAATGATTTTTTAACCCTCTTACTTCCAAATATTATTATCAACAAAATAAAAGGAAAAAAAAATCACAATATAGAATAATTATTTGAAACCAAAGACCAGCCTATATTTATAAAATTGTATAAAATGATTTCTGTTGAGAAAGTTAAAATAATCAGGTTATAATTTGAATTCATATTGCAAGACATATTTTGTAAATCTTTTTAAAAATAATTATATTATTCTCAATACTAGTGTCAGAACTAGATTTTAAAACAAAATTCCTGCGGTGCAAAAATTTATTAGATAGATAAGCCAAGTTAGAAAAAAAGAAAGTATTTGAAAATTCCAGTAGTTTAATTAGGTATTGGTAACTTCAAATAGGTATTGAATTCGGTAATTTAGGTATTTCATAGACCTCAATTAAGGATTGTCAATTCTGAATGATTAATTTTTATTACAGCCTCATTCCAAATTGCGCAGTGAATGCAAATTTTATCAGCGATCAAAACTGCTGAAAGACCAGAAAAAGCCAGCATGAAATCTCTTTTTGTTAAACTAGCTATATATTTTTTCCTCATTTCCATGGATTTTATCAAAATTTCCTTAAGACTTGAAGATTTTCTTTAGTACTTCACATTAAAAAAAATAATTTCGCAAAACAACTAGATTATTGTTTACAATTGTCCGGATATAGTACTTACCTATCACTTTATGAGTTTCTATTTTCGCCTTCTCATATATGAAATAAACAAAGAAAAAAAATATTGTAAATATGATAAGAAAATTGATCTTGAGATTTTGGTGACTACCTTTCTTTTTACCTACCTGAGTTCCAAAAAAATTCTTTTTGGGAGTTACATTTGTTTGTCATTATGTATGTAAAAGGTCATTAACCCAAAAAGAGAGATAAAATTTAATATGCGGATTTTTATACCAAAACTGTAAGTGTTTGTTAGATGTTAAGATTTAATATCTGTGTTACTTTTGTTTGTCTGTCCTAACCGTGAGCATGTGGTCATGATTTAAGTCGAGTATTATGTCTAGAAATGTGAAAGATCTTGATTAGAGAAGAAAACAGTCACAGAACTCATTAAGTAGCATCAGATTAATGACTATCGGTTTGTTTTGCATTTCTTTTAACGCTCCAGGGATGTCTTTTCTTAAATTTCAGAAGCAAGATCTGAAATATCTTCATGTTTTCCTGGTATCCCAGGAAATCCTACGCTGTTTGTCAGTTGCTGGTACATTTACTTGCATTCATGTTTTCGCTGGTGGAAAATTAATAGATTTTGGTTATGAGTACTGCATTTTAATAATAACTAATTTGTTTGTTTCAGAGACCGCGATTCTGTTGACACACTAACCTGTATTTAAAAAAGCCTTATTGTGTGAACTTGAAAAAATTACTTGCGATAAAGAGCCAATACAAGAACTGCACGCATTTATCGTCTTCTGATTTTTGAGAACCTGCTGAAGAAAATTGAACTCGACACTTCCAAACGATATATATACTTACAAACTTCAGATTCCGTCAAAGGCAGGTAAGCAGTTATGCGTTTTGTACTAGTCTGTTTATCGAAATCAAATTTTAAATCTGTATCCTTGTCACGAGTTCCTTTATTTAAATATATTTTCAAGGTTAAAAGTAACACTTCGATATCTTGCCTCAGGCGATCCATTCAGCAGCTTTCAATTCCTGTTTAGGATTCATAGCAAGCTGTTGGAAGTATATTACTTCAAGTCTGAGCAGCATTTAACGAAAATTACGAGATATAATATGATAATAGATTTAATCACTCGCTACTTCATTTTCTGAAACATCCGTTTTAACTTTTTTTCACGTTAAGCTACATTTTTAAAAAAATTCTTATTTACCAAAATTAGTTTAAAATGTGGCTTTAAATTCCTTACAATAAAGAATGTAGAGATAAAAAAAATTATTACTATGAATCGAGTTGATCAAAGGAAAGGTAAAAAAAGAATAGCCATTATTCTTGTTAAAAATGATATTACTTAAAATTTTCTTAAATATTGATTTTACTGCGAAGTAGCTCATTTTAATATTGTAAAGAAAAGAAAATAATATATTATATATAAATTGTTAAACTGTTTATAAAGAATTAAAATTGGATTTTTTTTCCATTTCATATTCTACTGTTTATTAATACATAAATATTATTTATCATAACAATCAGAATATTCTTAAATCATCCAAGAATTTATATGAAACAGTACAAACCATAATTTATGTTCGAAGGTTTTCCTTAATTTGATGGAAAACTTTTATAATTTTTTTCCTGTTTCCAGGAAAAAAAGAATAAAATAAGATTAAAGTATATTTTTATGATGTTAAGCGACTATCACTCTAATTGCCACTCGATCTATCTTTATCTATTACTAAAAAAAGATGAATGTAAGTTTGTTGATGCTCCACAAGCACCATTTAATAGCAATCCAGAACTATTAAACTTTGCATATATTACATACTTTCGATAATAGGGGTCTACAAATCTGAATATTTTTTAACTTAAATTAATGATAAATTAAGCAAGATTTAGGTACTTTCTCGCCATAACTTCCGAAAATAATGCAGCCTTTAAACGATGTTTGCATTACCTTAAAATTTAAACCAATTGGAGTGGCCTCCCCAAAATTTTCTGACTTGTTCTCTAACTGAAGTGCTATCTCAAAGAATGACTTACATGGAATGGGAGAACAATAATTATGAAATATTAACCTTTGGCTTGAATTTAGAATTTATTGAATCTTGTGTTATCTTTATCTTTTTCTTTTGAATGATTAATCACTGGTATCGGGATAATAATATCCAAAAATCAAATTTGTATTTTAGCTGTGTTTTCCCCAATCTATCAAAACTAACATTTGATTTTTTTTTTAAAAATCTACACTTGTCGACACAAAATCTCATTTAAATTTAATATATTTAAGTCATTGCGTTTTTGAGTTATTACGTTTCTGAAACTACAGACCTATAGACGTTTAACTCCTCTTTAGTTTTATCTTCAAATTTAATTGGTATCTGTATTATTGATGGTTAATTTGTGCATCGAATTTTATAGAACTAGTTATCTTCTTTTGGTAGCCACTATTTTAGCTTATGGCAGAACAGCTGGTCATACTGACTTCCTGTAAACGGATTTTGATCAAAATTTGATAAAAATTTACAAATTTGTAGCAAAGATCGTTTATCAAATTTCATCTGTCTAGCTAAAAGCACTTTTGAGCTATCTTTGTCACAAACAAAATTTTCTAAAAATAGTTTTCAGTATTCCGTGAGGACAAAAACATGGGGATTCTACAAAATGTTAAATTTCTATTTTTTGTTGATTAAAATACTTTCTCTATACTTTGTCAACAGAAAAATAAAAATTTTCTTTTCAGTTGTATCAATTTTTTACTGCATAATATTTTCTGCTATTAATCAACAATAATTTAATCTGCTTTAAATCAATCACTACACTGTTCGAGCAAAATTGTTCATTTATGTTATCACCCTCACATTTTCTTTTTATTGTAGATGATCAAAATGTGAACATTCGGTTTTTTTTACCATGTTGAGTAGTTTTCAGTAAAAGATATGCTTTTAATAAAATCTTTAAAAATTTATTGTGCTTACAATTAAAGTGTAGTTTTAGAACCAAACAATGGTGGAGTTTTTTAAAAGTACACCTATTTTTAAATACGTTTGCTTTCTTTCTTTGATTGGAAATATAAAGAAATATGCATAACATTTGGGAAATGCATGACATAATGAAATAATGGTTAAAGCTTTTGAAAATTTTGAAGCCAAAAATTATTTTGCAAAGGAAGACAACTTTTTCTCAAAATATTAATTATAAATTTTTCTTGACTTCTCTTTTGGTGAACCAACTGGTCGTTAAAAGTGCTTAACATTGTTATATTTCTGCTTTAAAGTAAGTTTTTAATAAAACTTTTGAATACTGCTGCAATTACAGTTAACATTTAGTTTTAGAAGGAAGAAACGAACCACATTTTTAAATTTCGTACATTTTTTTTAATCATTTTTTGTTGTGGATCTTTTGTATCTTGATGTTTTGCTTTCTAATGTAATATGCTGATTTCTTTTATTGAATCAGAATTTTTTTTATTGAATAATCTCTTGATATATTATGTAAGTCATATTCAGCAATACTTACAAGGCTTCCATGTTGAATGATTCTTTTCTCTGTTCTCATATTTTTTTTACGAATGTGCTTTGTTTCAGCAAACATTATTCAGCATTTTGGAATATTAGAAAACTCCCTCTTCAAAATCAAGCTTCACATTTTAAATGAAATGACAGAAGCTGAGAAACATTTATCATTAAAGTTTTGAAAATGATATGTTCCATGATTCTCTTAAAATGTAAAGTTTAACAATAGCAGGAAGTGCTATTAAGTTAAATTACATAAAAAAGAGTCAATTGAAATTTTATGTAATTAATAAACTTTATGAATTAGATGATTAAAAAAAGGTAGCTCATTGATAGTAAAAACATAAGCTTTGGGGCTCATGTTCTTGTAAAAAAAGTGTTCTTTGAACTCATCGTACGAAGATACTGGCTATCACTACAGAAGTTTTTATTTTCAATAAAAACTTCTATAAAATTCTTTCAATAAAAGACTCAATAAACTTCTTTTAATAATAAACTCTTATTGATAGAATTTCACCTTTAAATATGTGAAATAATACCAAATATGTTTCTTCTGAGGAGCCTGTTTTCACTGATATGTGAGGCATCTGCATTCTCCATACTAAACTGATTAGCGAATCCCGAACTAATGATCATAGCATTACTTTCTCGTATACTCAGTAAGGAAAAAGTATTAAAATCCTAAAAAAAAAAAAAAAAAAAAAATCCAAGATTTTGATGAATTTTTATATTTTAGATCTCCCTAAGTTGGAAAAAAATATTTTTGGAAAATGTCTGCCTGTCTATCTGATACAAAGATAAATAAATAACGCATTGAGCTATATAGGTCTTAGCAATAAATATATAGATTTTTTAAATCAAATTTTGTACGAACTCCGTTCAGAAGAAGGCTGTATTTTAATTGATTGAATATAAGTTAAAACAATAATACCAAACGCAAAAAGTTAGATCCATAAAATTCGGCATACAGGTTTAACATCTTTAATATAGACATTTCTCAAATTTGCCAATGAGGGATTGACCGTCTGTCGATCTATACTTTCAGAAATATATAAATGCAACAACTTAAATATATCATATTTAGTATGGAGTTTTGTGGGCGTAAATGTAATTTTTTGTCAAATCTTAGTTTCAGTCGTTTGAGATAAGCACGTCTAAATTGCAAATTCGATTTTCGGATACTATTATCCGTATACCCGGAATTAATTGCGAAAGATGGCATGCTAAATTCAGTAGATGCCAAATTCAAATCAAATGTTAACATTTTTAAACTATTGTAAGCCAATGCCAAGTAAGATATTCTCATGTATAGTACCTTTAATATAGAACATGCAAGAAAGTTTCAGGGAAAACTCTTCCGCTGATATTAGATTCTGGAAGCAAAGGACTTGTGAATCCTTGAAAAGTGGAAATATTTATATTCTAAAAAGGGATTTAAGAAAGTGAAGATATTACGAACAACAACAACAACAAAAAAGAACGGGGGCTTTCCTCAAAGTTTCCTT
>JAPMOQ010049481.1:1721349-1753494 GCA_026543055.1 Argiope trifasciata
ATATATATATATATATATATATATATATATATATATATATATATATACACATACCTTCTCTGTTGTCATCGGACATATTGTAAGGGATATCTTGTCCGCAGTGATTAATATAAAGGCTTGGATATTAGTAATTCCTTATTTATTAGTAATTAGAATAAGTCTAATTACTTTTCATAATTAACAATGGTTTCTTCTCGTACTGATAAATATTTCCAAATTTTAAGTAATTTCTTAGGCCAATTTTCTGAGTATTTTCAAATTTAGCTTGAAAATATTTTTTAATTTCAGACATCCCTATTTTGATTAAAATTACCTTAAAATTCTCGATTGTCTGTATTTCAATTAAGTAAGGTACTGCTTGGACACTTATAGGAAAAACTGAAGAAATCTCTTCCCCATCCAATAATTTTAATTCCACAATCTTGTTTCAGATTCAATTTAAGGTTTAAAAATTTTGTTGTTACAGAATATTATTGTTTATTATTAATTATACACAATCAGGAATATAAAACTGATGCTTCGAAATTTGTTAAAAATTTTTGTTACATTCTGTTATATTTGCTGAGCGGCTAAAAGATTCGACAAGCACCGCAAACCATCCACGAGTTTGACATCCTTTCAAGTTTTTTTTTCTTTCTTTCCCGTGCATGTGTGTGTTTTCGAAATATTCCCCGAAAAAGAATCAAAATACTCCGTCCACACCTGCGAATTGCGGTTCGTGAACCATTTCAACTCGCAGGTGTGTATACGCCTTAAAACAACAGCAAACTGCAAAGCAAAATGTAGAAATAATTTCGAAGGTTATAATTTACAATCGTTTATAACATATAGCGCTACTGATTATTCATTAAAACGCGTAATGTACGATTTCGCAGTGAATTCTATAAATTAATATACTCTAAGAGTTTTAAATCCACTCGCTTTATTTTGGGTGCACAAAATTTATTTGTAATTATATTTCCTACAGAAAGAATTTGTCTTAACTTTGAAATCCTAAAATAAACTAAAGTAAAAAACTAACTATAATCAGTTTTTAAGGGGATGGACTCCATTAAATACTTTTGTGAATTATTCACTTAAAGTTATGTGTGTGTGTATATATATATATACACGTCAAATTTCTTTAAAAAATATTTTAAAATGAAATCTATTATTTAAAAAATTTTAAAGTTATATCATTTTTAAAAAAAATTCAAATATTCTCGGTGATTTAATTTTTTTCTTATTACCTAATGTAACTTTATTTAAAACAAAACTCCAGAAGATTTTGGAATTCCAATTTAATGGTAATTTTTTTGAAATAATTTTATGCTCACTTACTGAGTTTTTTCAGGAATGCGATATGTTTTTCTGAACTAAGACTCACTTTTAACTATCTAAAAAAAAAAAAAAAAAAAAAAAACATAAAATGCATACCTTATTTTCTTTTAATGTTTGACCTAAATCTTTAGTATCAATTTCATTCAATTTCCTCAAAAATGGAGACACCTGGAACATTACAAAGGTGTTTAAATATAAATCACAATGGCATTTTGAAAAAAGTCATTAATATGTACCTTTTCCCCTCTTAACCCTTCAAATATTTATTTTATTGCACGATACATTTTATAACAGTATTTTAGAGTAGTATAAAACATGTATTTTAATTACTAAACGATAAAAATTAAATTGCAAGATTTCGTCCATTTTTTTTTCTTTCTTCAGAATCCACTGTACCCTTAAATAATTTTAATAAAATCGTTTTGGACAAGAAAATATTTTAAACTATTTTTATTGTCACAAAATTTGAAAAATCTGTGCAGTTTTTCGTTTTTTCTCTATTTTTTTTTTTTTTTTGCAGTACAAACTTAGTGTTTAAAAAACTCCGACCTAGGGAATTCTATTCAAGAGGCCTCAGTAGGGCTTTTCTAGATGTCGAGGAGGTATCTAGAAAAGCCGGATTTTCTCGAGAAAATATTTTCCTTGAAAGAACAGAAACGCACAAATAGTTTCTGAGTGTTGCTTGATCGCCCCGATTTTTCAGTCCGGTTTTGTGAGGGGGAAACGAACAGGTTGTGGAATTGAAGAGGAGCGTCTGTTAGAAAACAGAGAACGTGGAACTCTGCACGGACTGCGGTAGCTCAAACCTAAGGCTACTGAAGAATTAAATGAATATCTTTCTTACTTCTTTTCTCAAAAGAAAAAGAAAAAAAAAAAAAAAAGCTTTTTACTGACACTACGATTCTCTACTGGCTTTGAGACTACTTTGTGCGCAAATCACGTAATACTTTTGATGGAATTTTCATGTCTTTATTTTTGCAAAGCATGTTAGTAGGAATATATTTCTAGGTCTGCGCTTCAAGATAGAAACATGAATTAATAACGATAAAAAAAAGTAAAAGTACTCGAGATCATTTTATTTTTAAAGAAGTCTTTGTGAACATGCAATTTAGCTTTAATGTAGACTTATGTTCAGAATAAAATACATTTTCAAATGTGTAAAAAATGCCGCTAATTAACAGATTTTGGGCTTAAGGCCTTATATTTTATTGCATCATATTCGTGGTTATTTTTCTTTAAAAAAAATCTCTGTCAAAAATTTATTGGTAAATAAGAACCTATTTGTTTGAAATAAAAGTGCTTGAATGCGTTTCAGAATTAATTTTCATATAAGATTTGGCATTATAATATAAATCAATAAATTATCGATTAAATAAAAATAGGAAATTCAGTTCTTCGAAAGAGCCAACTAAAAATACAATATGTTATAAAATACTATTCCAAATGAAACACTGTAAAATGATTAAATTTTAAAGTGTTTCATCATTTTTATGGGCAGAATTCCGGACCAATGAACTGATCAGCCTTCTTTATTCAAAGATATATCGCATTATTATTTCAATTCGCAATTGAATGTAAGGAACGAGTGATGCATTTCAGTGGCGTAGGGAGAACAAAAGTGGCATTCCAGATATGGCATATACTCTTCCCTCCTACAAAACGTTTTATTAAAGATGACATACATGCATTGGCATTTTGTTCCCATGCCATCCCTTTAGGCAAATCACTGAAAAATGTATTCATTATGAAAACTGGATTAAATTATTTTCATTTGCTATTATTTAAATAGAGGCAAGTGATTATTGCTTTGTAAATTGCTTAATACTTTTATTTAATTACATGTGTAAAATCAAAAGTTTGCTCGAGGTAGGCTCTTCGCTGCTTGTGAAGATTTTAATGCAGTTTTCACTGTGATTTCAATTTTCACTGGTATGATTTATAAGGGCTCATTAGTGTTAATTTGTATGCTACTTGTTGTTAAATGCTGAAGGTTTAAAATACTTTTAATCTTTCCGTTCAAAAGTAGAAAGGACAAAATATCTTCTCCCCCCCTCCCCTCCCGAAGAAAGACAACTACGTAAATGTAATAATTACTTTTACGCAAAGCTTTCTTATTTGCCACTAATAATTAATCCATCGCTAATTTTGCATTTATCCGATTTAAAGGCGTTAGTAAATATTTATATGAAGTTACATGTTCTATATTAAACTTCAAAAACTTAAATGCTGTAATCTTTTAGTAAAAATTATATATGAAATAGATTTGTAACCTCATAATGCGAGGTTACAAATCTATTTCTCGTAAAATGTTGAGCTTATTTTTTTTATTCATTTGCTGAAGTAAAAAAAAAAAAAAATAAAAAAAAATAAACTCATCATTTTATTTAATTTAATTTTCTGATTATTAATTATTACTAGCTAATAATTATTGATTTTATGATTTCAAATATGCATTAGTAATAATAAAAAGCAAAATAAAATTTTAATTAAATATTATTGTGAGTTCCTTTACTTAAAAATTATATTAGCTAGAATTTTTTTGATCAGGCTATACATGATCACTGTAAAATATCAGACAAAATTGTGGATTAACAGCCAAAGCTACATAGAAATTTAGAAATTTCGAGTATGGAAAAGCTGTAATATATACTTTTTATTCTTTTTGCTTTCATAATTATTTCCACATACCAATTAGTATTTTTTCAAATCAATAAGTTATTGCTGTTTTTTGTTATACCTTTTGTTAATGTAATTTAATGAACTGATGAGGCAGTATGGATAATTTTTAAGTAAAAATTAATGAAGTAACTTAATTAAATACTTAATCAATAAAACAAGAAATATAATAGTTTCTTACAGAATGAATGATTTCATTTTTTAGGAAATTTCATTTCCCTTCCTGTTGATTTCACTTGTGATTTATTCAGACTTCTCTAATCGATAAAAAGTTCTATTATTCCCTTTTCCGCATTACTTTTTCTTTTTTTTCAAAAAGAAGGGGGGAAAATACCTGTTTGATTAATAATTGCTCTAAGCTCATTCCCCCTCTTCATCTTCTATCTTAAAAGTTAGAAATATTAATAACCTAATTTTGACAGAATAAGAATGTTTTAAAAAACTATAAATATGATCAGGAAATATTTTATTTTTGTATATAAGCTACCTGAACTATGTTTATATCGACGTATCTTCGGAAAATAATTTGCTTTCCATGTATTCCTTTAAATGAAAGTTATGAAAAAAATTAAAAAAAAAAAAGAAATAATTTTTTTAAAAAAATTGAATTGCAACGTGCACAAAAATAAGCATATAACATAACTGTTATATGTAGATAATAAACTTTACTAACGACAAATATAGCATCAATCTTTATAGCTAAAGTTAAAAAAAAACAATGAATGAAAACTTAGACTAGGCAGTTTAAAAAAAATGTTTTATCCGGTTAATATTTGAAATTCTTTAATTCACTCTTAGTGTTTGTTAGAAAATAAACAAAAAAAATTGTTTCGTATTCTGACATAAAATGCCAAACAGTTGAGTTTCAGCCAAATATGGTACCCCTTTGCAACCATCATAACAAGATCTCTTCTCTCGGTTCATCCTATCAGAAAAATTCTTTTAAATTGCTCATGAGAATTTCTTTCTCGGCATATATGATTGGTCCAGGCGTGAGTCCTTTAGTACACACGGGAAACCCCGTATTGACTTCTCTTCACATTGAATTCCTCAATTTTCCGACATTTCAACATAACACACCGAGTTGTAAATACGCATAAATCGCTCGGTCTAACATACTAAGACGTATATTTTTGTGAGTATTTCTGTTTGTTATTTAGTATTTAACTGAATATATTAAAAGCTAAGCAAGAATAACTTCAAAATTAATTAAAAAAAGCTAATGATTAAATTTTAAATTTATGTAATGGTTAATACGTATGTTAGTTAAAATAAGTAAAAAGTTGTGATTATAAACTGAATTTGGGTCGGTTTGGAGTAAATATCACTGAATTGAAACGGTCGATGAACGTGACATGATTATCTGTCAGCGAGTTAATTTCCGGTTTGCGTAATGCTGACTGCATTTTATACTCATTTCGTTATATTTGAAGGTCAGTGATTGTCAATAGCAATTACGTCATTAAATTAGGAAGTAAAATTATATTGATATTCTTTAATATCTATACTTAAATTTGATATGTGTTTAGCGCCTTATTTTATGTTTCGAGTGCACTGCAATTTTATAATACTAATGTGACCGATATTAATTTCTTAAGAAATTAATATATAAGAAATTACTGTTGTCAAATGTATAATATTTAGTTAACGCTATGGTAGTAGATTGGTCAGAGTTGGGGTATTCAAATTGAATATAGTATTTTTGGAACGCAGAAATCAACTTAATAATTTTTAATCGGGAATACCAATTGTTACTTAATGCATTTTATCGAAGCTATTGTATCGCCAATGGAATGGTATACTTTGAAAAAAAGTTAAACCTTTGGAAATTGAAACATTTGTAATTAAGTAAAATAATTGGTAGCTATATATATGTTTGTATATTTAAATGAAATTATGAATGCGATTTGTGTCCAATGTGTTTACAATGTTTGCTATTTGTGTTTTAATAAGCATTGATTCTATTTCAGGTTCTCACTAGTCATTGTCTCATACTCATCTGTGCTACAATGTCTCAACAGTTTTGTTTAAAATGGAACAACCACACGACGAACATGTTACAGGTATTCGAAAACCTCTTATCCACAGAAGCCCTCGTGGACGTTACGCTGGCATGCGAAGGGCTCAGCCTCAAGGCACACAAAATGGTGCTCTCCGCTTGCAGTCCCTTCTTCCAGAGTTTATTTTTAGAGAACCCCTGCAAGCACCCAATTGTGATAATGAAAGACATGAGGTACAGCGACCTCAAAGCCATCATCGATTTCATGTACCGTGGAGAAGTGAATGTGTCCCATGACCAGTTGTCAGCACTCCTCAAGACGGCAGAGACGCTCAAAGTCAAAGGCCTCGCAGAAGTGACTGGTGAAAACAGACATGCTGCGGGAATTGTGCAACAAGAAATCATTGCCCCATCAGTGGCAACGCCCCTGACTCCCACCGCTCAAAGGACAGACACACCACCCTTAGTTGGGAAAAGAAAACGTGGCCGTCCAAGAAAGCGGTCACTAAGTGATTCTAATCGCAGTGATGATGAAGGGGTGGCAACTAAAATCAAAGAGCAGGACTCTCCCGACGTTGAGGAACTGTCCGGGGATGCGTCCATGGAGGCCCCAAGTGATATGCGTACAGGCGGCCTTCCCAATTCATCCAATTCACAATCTCAGGTACCCTCACACTCATCGAACAATGTAAATAGCTTCTCAAAATCCCATCTGTCCATCTCGCAAGATCCTCAGGTCGATGACCAAGCATCAGGTGATGAGAACGAATTCGAAGTGGAGCCTTCGAAGTTGTTAGAACAAACTCTTACTACGGACAATGTAAGTGATACTTCTGTACATCTAAGAAAATCAGATTTGAAAAATTGATAGATGTTCATCGTAACTTTGTTATGTGATCTGTTTGTTTTAAATCATTTTTACTCACTAAATATTGCAACTTTCAATTGCTATATTTAAAATTTAATTGTTTTATAGTAATAGGTTGTGAAATTTTTATCTGTTTTTATAACTAATGGTGACATTTAGTTATTCTATTGAAATGCATGTGCTGTAGAGGCAGATAATGGAAAGATTGGTCTTAGGATAACTACATGCTCTTTTTGTGCATATGATCATATTGGAAAAAAAAATTATTTGAACAAGTTGATAGCATGTTAAGAGTACTCGGTTTGTAATCTCCCCTTGGATTGTCAACAAATTCTAAAACTTATTTGAGTCGATTTCTGGGGTATTTGAATCTCAAAAATTCTCTTATATTGTAACTAAGAATTGTTTGGATTTTACTAGTTTAATATTTTAAGAATTAGGTGTTTTTTCTTAATTGTCAGGGTTGTTAAATGTTATCAGTTAATATTGCATATTAGAAATTTATATACTAAGTAGAATTTGGGACAAATTGTTTGAAGAATTTCCCAATGTTGTTGCAAAATACAGGGTTTTATCTTTTTGTTGTATATAATTTTTTTAAAGTAGTTTTTCAATTTAAAAAATCAAACTCCTATCTAAAGTAACTTATCGTCCTATAAAAAAAAACTACTCAATTGGATTTAATCAATTAAGTTATAGGTAGTAAAATTGTGATAATAAGAGAAGTCAGTTGTTTTCTTTGTTATCAGAAATTGTAAGTAAGAAATGATTTATATTTCTGTTTTAGATAATTTTGCTGTTGTGAAGAATTAAGAATTCAAATGATAAAACACTTTTTTTTTTTTTTTTTAGGTTCCTTCTAATAGTCAAAATAGTACGGGGCACGTAAATCTTCCATCTGTAAGTGGCTTAGAAATATCGAGGCGTTCAATGAGTAGCACAGATAGTATCAGCCAAGCCGTAGTTCCTGCTTCAGATTCACTAGGTTCAAATTTACAAGGTCCAGATAGTCCACAAGGTAAATATATAGTCTTAAGTTTTATTGCTGTCTCATGGCAGCAAGTGTTAGTGCTTTAATAGAGCAGATGGATTGATTAGGCATAAACATTAGTTCAAATTTTCTATATGCATCTGCTTTATTGAATTGCACTGACACTTGTTTTTTGGTCGACAGATGTACCTGCCATTGGACGTGGGGCTCCCTGTCATGACACCTTGCCTATCAGTGTCAAAGAAGAGCCTGAGGTGTATTTAACTGAAATTGACACCAGGCCTGTCAATATGAAAGGAGAGCCTGATTTGTATTTAACAGAAGCTGAACTTGGCATGGTCTTCCGTCGCAGCCAAAACAATCGGCAGTTTGCTGTTAATTTAGCAAGGATGCTCTATTCGCCTAAAGAAATGAGAAATTCTAATTGTCGAGGAGTACGAAATTATTTGCCCCTTGATGAGCGCAAGCTCAATTTCATTCGCACTACTGTCCGAGGCTTTTACCTCATTGACCCTAGTATAGAATCAGAAACGTGGAAATTGTGCATGCAAAGCATCGATTCCCACTGTCGACACGAAAGAAGACTATTAAGGAGGACTAAATTGAAAGATCAAGCGTTTTAAATTTTTAAGGTGGGTATGAACTTCTGTTGGACAGAAAAATTTTCTTTTATTAGAATCAAAATAATTTGGAAGATATTCTGATCGTCCTTAATTACTGTATCCCTTTTGATCTGTTTTAATAACGTGGTATATATTTAGGTATTGGGTTTTAGACATTTTTTAAAGATGCAGATCATATTTTATTAGTTCACTATTGCCTCCTCTGACTGCAATATTATTTATATAAATTGATTCTCAAAGATTGTTCTGGTGGGAAGGTTATTTTTAAAAAGAGTAAGTATCAAGAAAAAGAATGATTAAAAAGGAACTTGTATCCTTGCTCATTAAATGGTTTAGTTTATGCTTATAAATCATAGTTGAAATTTATATTCTAATGATATATCTTTATTACAGATATCAAACCACAAATTCTTTCATTTGATGACCCACCCATTTCCCCTGTTGCTGGAACATCGCATGGATCAGAAAGGTCCATGATGATGTACATGGACCAGTCAGGTGTGGCATCCATACCTGGACCAAGTAATTATCAAGATAATAGTGCCCTTGTACCGCACGATTCTCAACCTCAAGGTAAAAAGATTTCTCTACGACTGATCATATTCTATTCTGTACTTATTATCCTGATGGTAAGTGAAAAAAAGTCCTGCGATAAGAGACATCCTGTTATTTGTGCTCTAAATTATTTTTAAATTCTTATAAATTAAATTTTAACATGTTAGCTAATTTTTTCACAGGACTTTTTTTTGCTTATCATCAAGTTTCTAGTTAACAAGCCATCTTTTTAATTACATTTTAATTTTTTTTAAATATTTAAGCTCTTAATTGTAATTAGAAAGGTGGCTTTATATGTTTGAACAGTGCATAGTTAAGTTCTTCTGACTAAATATTTGAGTTAACAGTAGGAAGAACTTGGCTAGCTGTTCTATATATTTAGATTATATATAAGTATAAGCTTAGTAACTATTAGTTTTAAGCTTAGGTTTATATTAAGGTTACTAAGTTAAGAATAGTTTGTAAGCTAGTTATTATTTAGGTTTAATCTTAGGTTAGATTTAAGTTATTTTTATGCATCAAATGGTTAATTCCAATGCTTTTCTATGCATTGGTTTTTAGTCTTAAGTCTTGTCATGTTATTGGGACCATTTAAACTGTTGCAGTGCTAATTGTACAAATTGTCTAGTCTTAAACTGTCAGTTGTTTAAGTTGTACTTACCTGACAGTTGTAACGTGATATGTATAAAGTTGCCTCTACTGGCACACTTTCTTGTAAAATAAACCTAAGAACTCCCATTCGACAACTGCTGAAGACATCCTCCTACTTGGATTGCATCATTCTTGGTTTTGCCAACCAAGTCTACTCAAGCCAAACTTCTTTTTTGGAGTTCAAGTACCTTGACATCTTGACCAAGATTATCAAAGTTTGGATTCATTTAAATTGAAACTTATTGGTAAGTTACAATCTTCCTATTTCCTTGTGTATTGTTCTATATGTTTAGTTGGTAAGTTAAATTTAAGTGCCTATACATGTATTGTGAAATGTATGGTAAGCGAGTCTTGGTAAGTATAATGACTCGCAAGGTAATTGTGGATCTCTCAGCTGTACACCTCATCTTTTGGGAAGCCACTTGGATCCTATTTCAAGTTGAAGTTCCTTGTAGAAGAACCCCCATCCATTTGCTCATGTGCTCCTGTGAAGATCCTTCATTTGATTGCTTTCTGTAGTCTACTTGCAGGTGAAGTAAAGTCCTGTGAAGTTCCATTTCAGGTGAGAAGCTTTCATTTATCTTTTTCAGTTACTAAATTATATAATTTTATCTAACTTAACCTTCTCTCTGCTTGTATTTATGTTAACACCAGAACTTGTTAACTTCCCAAAGTAATTTTTTCTTATAATTAGAATAATATCAATCATCTAATAATTAATTTCAATTTGTAAAGTACCTAATATATATTTACTTCTACTTCATTAAATATTTTAAGTGAGTGTTTTAATAATTTTTGAACGTGTAAAACATTTGACAGTTTAATTTTTGGTAGATTTGAAAGTTTTATTTTTCAGTTAATTCGTTTTTTATTCCACTTCCCTTTGGAGTAAGATTTATTACATAATTTCAGAATTTTGACTGCAGCTAATTTAATATATTAAGTTCAAACAAAAATTTGATTTTAAAGATCAGTCAACTTAATTTTTAAGAAGTTCAATATTTTTAACTTTTTATAGTTTTAAAGAAGTTTTAGATCTAATGTTGAATAATTTCAATGTTTATTTTATTTAACTAGAACAGTATAATTTTAAGAAAGGGCTTGAGAAATAATATTTAGCTTGCTAAACTTAAATTTCCATTAGGAAAGTATAGTAGCATTCTTACTCATTGTTTCATGACATTTATATAAATATTAACATGCAAATTTCCCGAGAGTAAATATATTAATTTATTCATAGTTGAATTTTTTTACAGAATAATATTTAAACACTATTTGTTAAATTATCTTTCAATCATGGTTATTCATTTGTAATTTTATCAACCATTTTTATATTTATATCTTTTTCTATACTTCATGTATGGCACCACAAAACTTGGGTTGTTTTTTTAAGCTGAAGTTCTTGACACTAAGCTTACTTTTTATTCATTAGGTTGGAAATGATGAATATTGAAGCTCATTCATTTATGGTTAGTATTAGAACTCAAGTTTATTTTTGTGTAATCACATCTTTGTCTTGAATAAACCAGGCATTATGAAGAATGATAAAAATTGTACAATGCAACAGTTTGAATGGTGACCAAATCTGTTCATTTTCCAAATTAAGCAATATGCCTAGGTG
Source organism: Argiope trifasciata (assembly GCA_026543055.1). NCBI lineage: Eukaryota > Metazoa > Arthropoda > Arachnida > Araneae > Araneidae > Argiope > Argiope trifasciata. The sequence goes on from JAPMOQ010049481.1 coordinate 1,732,654, forward strand.
TTCTTAAGTGTGTGGTGTCATTAGTGAATGATGGGAAAAGTTTTTGTATAAAAGGAGTGTGTCTGCTATGGGTTCTTAAGTGTTTGTTCTGTTTTTAGGTCGAAAAACTCTTTGGTGGAATCAACGCATGCAGAAACTTCAAGCAGCCGCACTAAGGCAAATTCGGTTCAAGAGCTCCCGTTTTAATTCGGGTTTCCGTGGAAGCCCCAAACAGGCTATCTGTCCATTTTGTTTCAAGGTATTCTACGACAAAAGCACAATGAATAGACATGTGTCTAAGCGTGTCTGTCTTGGCTTACAGTTTCAGACTCAGACTCCCACTCTGATAGATGATGATGTTGGTCTCTCAGTTCAGCCTGTGATTTCCAGTGTACAGTCCAATTCTCCTGTTGTAAATTCTGCTAATGATCCACCAGAACCTCTCAATTCTGAAACTGAGGTGCAATCTGAAGGAAGCCCTAGCAAGTCCTCGCGAGTTCCTTGTCCATATTGTAATAAACTATTGAAAGGGGAAAGAGGTGTCCGGAAGCATATAGATTTTTATGGATGCCCTATGGCTGTAGGTTCGAAGCCGGCAGAGCTAAATTAAATTGTTGCTTCATTAATTAAAAGCAAAATATGAAACTGGAAATGTTTTTTGGCTCATTGTTATTAAATTTGTAAGATGGAGCTACTGACATATGTTTTTATAGTCCCAGTAACACGGCAAAGATTAAATCTTTTTAGTGATATATTGTTGTAATGTTACTTAAATTATCTAGTCTTGAATATTTTTTGTTTAGTTATGATTATAGTATAGAAATGTTATAATGGAATGCTTGTTTTTTTTTTATTCAGTCTTTAGCATTTTAAAATGCTAATGTTAAAAAAATTGAACATCTTTGGTGGCTATAATTTTTAGTGGTAGGTAGCTCCATCAGATTTATGTAAATAGTTATTATATGTGAATAAAATAATTTAAAAATTAAGAATGTATTCTTTCATGGAAAATCTCACATTTCAGCATTCCTAACTGTCTTATAACTGAAGAAAACCAGGGGAAATTTGGATTGGATTCGAAGGTAAGGGCTGACATTTTCTCAAGGCACACTTCCAAATTTAACCTTGATTTTTTTATATGAAACACATCTGTTGCGATAAAAATTAAAACCAATCTGCTTTATGAGTTTTAAAAATATCCATTCATATTGAATTCTAATAATACAAGTAGGATATTTATTTCCTATTAGAATTTCCTGGGCTTTTTAAAGAAATAAAAAAAAAACTTATTTGGCATAGCTCTTATAACCTTTTTATTAATGAGTGATGCTATAGAAGCTACTCTAGAAATTGATTTCTGGACTTGAATCATTTCCAGTTGAGTCTTAGCTGCTTTATCACTATATTGCTATACTTGCCTGTTCTATAAATTTATAATTGTTTTGCGAACCTATCTTCTGCCTTTGCCTAGTAAAAGGAATATGTATTAAGATGAAATACCTTAAATAATCTATTATTTTAATAATAATATAAATGTGATCTATTTTTACATTTTATTTCTTTACAAGATATTCTTGCTTATTCAAAACCTGCAAGAAGGGAGTTTTCCAGCTATATGTAATCTGACGACTAAATTACAGGCATATGTTAACTTATTTCACTATGGTAACTTATAGCATGTTCACTTAGGTAATCATTATGGAGTGTAAAATTTTTGATACATAAATCTCATTTTTAATTTCTTCTGCTTAAGGGTTTTATCTTATTGAAATGTTAATGCCACAATTGGGTAAAAATTACTGTGAAATTGAGACTTAGTCCTAAAATTTACAGCTGCTAATTGTGTTATTTTGACATACTTTTTTACATATTTGAAGTATTTCACTTGACATATTGAATTTGCCATATATGTTTTTATCTTTGTTGCAATTCAGACGGAAGTACATGCTTTGTTACATTAAAATTTAGAGAAATTTAAATTTAATTTGTTAGAACAAGGGATCCATTGAATTGCACATCAGTGTTTGTTGGATTGTAAGGTTTTGAATTTGTAACTTGCTACAATTATCGAAAGACTTGTGGGAGTTGTAAATCTTCATTAAACTATATAGTTATAATGAAGTAAAGTGCAATATGCAGAGGAATGACACACAAACTCGAATTATGGTTATTCTTTTTTTCACAACAAACATTTAAATGTTATTTAGATTGTTTACCTAATTTAAGAATCATTTTGTAAAATTATTAAATTCTTTTTAAAAAGCTCCTTTCTATCTCATTGAATGTTATTATTTGAACAGTTTCAAAATGCTAAGGATGAAGTGGATTAGAGTACAATGTTTGAAATTAAGCTGGTTGAAGATTAAGTATTATGATTTTAATTAATACTCTGAATTTCTTTGAATAAGGATTAGTTTAACGTGGAGTAACAAATTTTAAAATGTAAGGCATGAAATGAAAAACATTATAAAATGCCTTTTCATAATTTCGATTAAAAATTGGATGGGAATGGAATGCTTTATATTTGTATTAAAATATAAATATTGAATGGAAGCCAAGTTAAAGGAAGTGAGAAGTAGAGATTAGTACAAATTAAAAAGTATAAAGAAGTAATGCTTTGTTTATACACTCCACTTGCTGACTTGTGTATGAAAAAAAGAATTAATAAATTTTTCTGTATTTGACTGTAAATGGACAGATATTGAAGTGAAAATGATGCCTAGAAGCAGCCATGTTTGATTTGCTAGTTACAATTGACTTAAGTATTGATTCAGAAGAAATAAATTCTTATCTACAGGGATAAACATTCAATTGCACTGTTCAAGAATGGTGTATTGTGGCAAATGCGATTCTTAAATTTTTGCTGGAAGACAACATTTATGATGCATGAAATTATTTTCATTTCATTTTGAATGTTAAGACTTACAGAAGAATTGGAAACTAGCCATATCAATTTCCATTACTTGTTGAATGCTTTGGTTTTCTTTATATATATATAATGAATATAGCACTGCCTTGCAGCTACAAAAGCTATTGATTAAACTAACTCTGGATATGGAAAAAGTTAGTGTGAATATATAATGCAGTGGTAATTTACATTCTTAGCTGATGTGTTGCTTACCGTCAATGCAACACAAAATTTTAAAGCAAGATGCAAGTCTTTTTTTTTTTTTTGATATTGGGGAATATATATGCATACATACATATATACATGTATCCCCAAAGGCGATGCCTACTTAAGAATATCCATTTCAGTAACAGCAGTAATGCCTTTTTTTTTTTGCTGCTTAGTTTTGATGTTTTATGTAAAACATAAAAATGCACCATTTTATTGATTAGGAAATACTGTAATATTTTATCCTTGATATTGGAAATCGGTGATTGATAATAGTTGTAATTTTCTAAATTGTGACCAGTGAAATATTTCAGCAATTTTTATGAAGTATTTAGATAAAGCTATACTTAATTTTGAGGTATACTAATTCATTTTTGATTCAAGTCTTAACTAAGCAGGCCATTGATTTGCAAACTGAAATCGAATAAGTCATGGCTGTAGTTTAGTCTTCAATGAAGATTCATAAGTATTCGAATTTTTTTTATGAAGTATGCTTTGGTTATTTGATGAGAAAAGGTTAAGTGGGAGGGATTTTTTTCCCTAGTTTGTTTTGGTTAGTTAAAAAATGCCACATTTATCCACGTAAAAGTATAGTTTAAAGTTGACTAAAAGTAACATATGTAAAAAGAAAACTAATGTGTATTTTGCTACAGTAGCTTGAATATTATTTTGCTACAGTTGAGAATTCTCTAATGTTCAGAAGAAAATGTAATGAATATATTTTTATATGCAAGCTAGTGTTTCACCAGGAATATTAATATAATTTCAGTTAAATCTTGCATGTGGACTGAAGCTCATGATTCCTTTTACGAACTATATGTATTATTGTGATAAACATTGAGCCTATTTTAAATCTTACCGTTTTTCTTTTATTTTGTACGTGGAAGTTTTTTCATTTACTCTTGGTATTACGTTAGAATGCTAAATATTTTTACCTTCTACAGAAGGTTATCTTTCTTTTAAATGCACTTTGTTGTACGCAATTTTAATTCCTACTACGCCTTTTATAGAAAGTATTGTAATCGTCGTAAAATTTGAACTCGAGATTTTGATGAATCTCCACGTTTCAGACTTACCGAATTTCGTGAAACACATTTTTGGAAAATGCCTTGTCTAATACAAGTAGCTCGGATGCGCTTTGATCTAGAAGAACGAAATTAAGTAAACACTTTTTACACTAGAATTCAAGCAAATTTTGTGTGAAATCCAAGCTGAGTAATTCTGTTCGTCATACAAAATACCTACAAAACAAAGAGAACTGGAGCGATTAAATTCGGTTCACAAATTTAACATTTGCAAGGTATATGTTCAAACTTTTGAACCTAATCTAAACGAGTTGACTGTCTGTACTTCAAAAACGCGTAAATGACGTTACTCAGAAACACAATTACATAAATCTATCAAATTTCATATGGGATTTTTAATTGAGTGTATATTGGTGCCAATTTTTTTTAGGGGAAAAACCCCTTCTAAAGCACATTTAATTCTCGGATGCTGTGAATTTTATGCGAGATAAGCCAAGGATTGCACGGTAGATTCAGTAAAAATGTTAAATTCAGCCGAAAGTTAATATTCTATTACTTGTACGCAGATGTCATTCGAGGCGTTCCTCGAATGACATCTGCGTACATCTGGACAACTCCTTTATTAGGGGTTATACGAGAAAGTTTTTGGAAGACGTATTTTCGCTTATTATTTTTCATTAGCCACTTTTTAAACCCAAATCATCGACTAATTAACTCGCCAGAATTCATAGCTCCGTAAATTTTCAATTAAATGTTCAACGTAGTTTGCTTTTAATGACGTTATCAGCCAAACATCTATCACGAGAGAAAAATGGCAAAAATATTAAACATTCCGAAATGCGCACTTAACATTCATTCTCCAGAGCACTATTTAATAGCTTGTCCTAATTTGATATGTCTAACGGTATGGTTTGTAGAGCTCCAACACAATCGTAGATACACTCGCCCTTTGTTAGTAAAATGGTAATTGCTTAGCTAATTACGTCTTCTCCAGAAACTAACTGCAGAGAGAAATCCCGTGATTGAATATTTGTATAAGCAATGAAAACGGTCCAAATTCTATAAAACATAGAAAAAAAATTATTGAAAAAGTAACAGAAATATAAAATGCCGCCTATGGTGACCAGTTTTTTTGCCAATCTTACTATTGTTTAAAATTATCAATTAAATACTTTATGTAACATCACTGTCGATTAAATACTTCGTCACTTGTTATTGTCAATTAAATACTTCATGTAACTTGTCTTTTAATAGCTGTTTCATCAAAATATTTTTTAAGGTTCAAATTTTGATAATCATATAATTCACTCATGTAGTTATAAAGGCCTTAAGCCCTTAATGTACTATATATCTCTAATTATCAATCGGCTCTCGCAAAATTTCAACTTTAAACTAAAGTGGAAATGATTCAACTGCAAATTGATATAAAAATATTTCTTTTTAAACCGAAACTAAGCATTTAAAAAAATATATAAATAAAAGAGAATATTGTGTACTACTGATTATTTACAATAATTTAGGTAATATTTCAAGAATTATTCAGCAAAAATTCCTTAGGTTTTCATCATAAAATTCAGGTTTTAGTTTTACTTTCAAATGGATTTAAATAACGTGAATAATATTTTATTTTGGTCTATAAACATAATTTAAAAAATATTAAATCTAAATTTTATACATCTTTTAGTTGTAAGGAATCATGTTCTACGAAATATTCTTGTCATTTCAACTTTCAAATAAATAAATGATGGTTTCTATATTCTGCTATCAAATTTGATCGACTTACGAAGTTTTGAAGAGAAATGTTTGGAACATTCAACATTTTCATTCTTAGGCTAGATAGTCTTGAGAAATCCTGGGCATTGATTGGAGTATCATCTTTGAAATAGACGTTGAAGTGCTTTAAAATTACCCGTTTTTATTGAATTGTGATCTTTAAATATTCATTAATCAGTTAGTTTTAGAGACTGAGTTGATTGAATTTATCTCTTTTTATTATTAAGCTAAATAAAATATTCTTCATTTATGGGCTCATGTTACACACTTAAAAGTTATTTACTTCATTTATACCCTTTTTATAGATGCATTTCTATTATTAAAGTTTTACAAATTAGCAGTTGGATCCTGAATATATATATATATACACTTCAAACCATGTCTGTCTTAAACACAGCTGATTTATTTAATTAATATTGTAAAATTCACTTTTTTTTTTTTTTTACATTTCCCTTTTAGAAAAATTATATTTCATATTTATTCAATTTCAAGCAGATACATGCTGAAAATTGCATTTTTATGTGTTTAATCTGCTATTATAGTTTATTTTTAATGTGAGTTTTTAATTTTTAGTTTGTCAATCTGATGGCAACATATTGATAAAAGATACTTTTTTGCCTTTCATTTCAAATGTACTCGTGCCGACTAAATTTTATTTTGTCCGAAATATATTGTTGAAAAATACGGTTAAAATATTTCTTTAAAAATTCGTTAAGAATAGAAGCTTAAGTTATATGTTAAAACACTGTTACCATTAGAAAGCTAATTTTTTAATCTTTAATGTGATATAAAAATCCTTTTTGTGCGGTAAGATTTTCGGAAGTTATAGCGGAAAAACGTTAAAATTTCGCTTAATTTTTAATTCAAATTCTAATAATGAATTCTAATAATAAAAAATTCGGAAAAAAAAAAGGACTCCAAGGTGCTCATTCTCGGCTTTCAAGGTGTACATGTAGCAAATTTGGTATTTGTAGGTCCAACGGTCTGGTCTGTAGAACGCCAACACACACATTGACTTTCAGTATCGATAATATTGATAAAAAAAATGTCAGAAATTCAGGAAGAAAACGCAAAATTAAATTGGTTACATAAAGAGGTATTTTTTAAAGTGCTTAAAAATCATTTTTCCCCCAGCAATAATGTAGTTGGAAATGTCAATGCTAGAATCATGAGTAATTTTAATTTAATCAAAAAAATTAATTCGCAGTGTGCATTTCCTCCATGTAAAATGTATTTGTGACTTATTAGGTTGTTGTAAGTTAAACATTCTGGTCTGTTGAGCGCTTTCAGATTTACCTTTTCTCCTTTATTTGTAACCGAAGTATATTTTTGGTACATCAATAACAGTATATGAAGATAGAGAAATTTGGAAAAACTATATTTATCGTAGAGTTATGTTCAGAATACGGCTCAAAATTATGCGATCCGTAACAAAATAGCTTTCATTCAGCTTATTATTAGATCGTGATCCAACTAAGCAAAACATTTTTTTTAAATGTTGTCAAGGGTGAAAAAAAAATTATTGGATTGTGGTTCTTGGAACTTTGCATTCAGTGTCATATTTGCATAGTAAGCATGTGGAAGTAAGCCAGCAAATATAAGGAAAATGAATTAAGAACAGAAATAAGAAAACAGCTAATCATCATTTCAATCACGCTCGCTTCACTGGTGTGCTAGTGAAATTTCCTTTTCTTCAACTTCATATGGGTCTTCGTCATCCTCGTACAGCTGAAGCAGTTGCTCATTGACGGGATCGCCGTCTCTTGTAGATGTTTCTTCGTCAGTTTCGGATTAGTACATGAATGTCATTTGTAATTTGCACCAGGTGTCCAGTTCTTGATTCTCGACCTTCTGCAACTCTTCTACCGGATACACGCCTTTGCTTCATGTGTGGACTTTACCGATTAAAAGCGACCATCGTTTGTTCTTGAATGGTGGTATTTGGATTCAGAAAGTGTTATTTTTTCTGTCCCTATTAATGGATTCATCGTATTATTTAAATACATTTAATCTTGCTAATAAGTCCTTAAGCAATATTCGGCATGCATCTTAAATTATTGGAGGTTATGAAAGTATTTTAAGTTTTTCATCGATGATTTTGTAAGGGACGTTAAACGTTTTGTGTTCATCCTGTGCTGAATATTGTGTTATCGAGGATTTTGTCTTTCATTTTCTGTACTGCCCTTTTGGGCCTGCTTGTTCATAAAAACTTTAATGTTTGAATGAAGTTTTTCATTGCGAAAGATCAGTTTTACAACTTCATTCTTTACCTGTAAAATGAGAAGGTGTCTGACAACCGTTGAAAGCCCGAAAAAATACAAGTCTTTCATGTAAGGAGAATGTTTGAAATTGCTGGCTCAGAACAAGTTGTTCGACGAGTTTCTTTTTTCTGGAGTATGTGTAGTTCCACTTTTTCCTTTTATACATGATCTATTCATTTATTTTCGGCAACTATTACATTGGTGATAATCTAGTGGTCTGCATCTTACGCTACTTATTTTATTGGAAAGTCATCACCTTCAAGCTTAGCACTCTACATACCTATGGGCTTTTCTTATGGAAGTTCATGAAGAGTCGTTTTTAAATCATTACCATTAATTCAATGAATATTACTTCTGGTGTTGTGTGGCTTTTAATATGTTATATTTTCTCTATTGGATTTCATAGGTATCCATTCACAAAAATCATACCTCGAATATGTTTTTTTTTTTTAAATGCGTGCTGTGTAATTGTCTAAAATTGTTTATATGCTATGAGATTATATTCAAAATATTCACCAATTCTTCACATCTTAATTTCTTTAGGAGAACGATTCTACAGAAAAGTTTTCTAGTTCATGTGAATTCCTTCATTATAAATTTTTACTTCATATAAATTTCCGCGGAATCATAATTATATTTTTTTCCTCCAACAAGTTCGATTTCTTAAAAGGTGAATGCTAATGATGGACGTTACGAATTCTGGAACAAGAAACAGCCTTTAAATTGAAACCAACCCACAAATATTATAGCTTGTTACGTCATCATGCTCAATTCTTGAATCTTTGGCACCGGTGTTCTGTTCAGAAAAACATTTTCCACTTTAATAGTAAAAAGCATAGCGTGGAGTTTATTTCATTTTAAGTACTCTCTGAAATACTACACCCATGACTAAGAACTTCAAACTTTTCAATGTTCACAACGATCTATTTAACCGTCGTACCGATCAAGATTCTGTTCCAGAAATTATTTCTGGACCAGCCTTCCTGACGAACCCCTGATATTGTAAGTTCTTTCTTATTCTTTTTCCTTTTCACATTGAAAAAACAGTTGAAAATCTCTTAAATGAAGTTTGTTAACGCCAAACTTAATTTAAAGTGCAGATTTTAGTAATTCTTTTATACTTTATTAAGATAATTCCAAATTGAAAATTCATTCTTATTGTTATAATAGGTGTACTGTCCGAGTTCGAAATAATTACTGGAATAGTTTAGGCTCGATTTAAATTATTCGATTTAATTATTTAAATTTTTAATTTATTTAATTATTTAAATTTATTTCGATTTTTTTTTTTTTTTTTTTTTTTGTAGCTTTATGATATTGAAAGTCATGTGCACGTAAAGCTGAATTGCAAAAACAAATAGATCAAGAGCGATAATACTACAGCAAATGCCACTTTATTTTGTGTACATGTTACGGTCGATGCGATTAATCGGTTAGTATTAATAACAAATGCTATTAGTAATAATACTAATCAGTGTGATAAACTGATTAATCACATCGGTTAATTTTAATTATAACAAACTAATAACATCAGTTTTGACATACATATATAGTGTTCGATTTTAAAAGAAGTACGGTCATATTTTTTTGTCAAAAGTAGCTCTACAGGCTGATTTTGGTCTTAAAAATGTTTTTATAAGGGAAATTTTTATATGATTAAATATTTAATGAACACTTAAGCACAAAAATATTTTTTGACAATTTTCTTAGCAAAAATGTGCTTTTTACAGTAAAAATTGTGTTAATGTTCATTTCGCCTGATCTTAATTGTAATTTATCTGGGGAATTTGTATGTAAATATGGATGATTTAATCCTTTAAAAAAGAATCGTACGGCACTACACATCTCACAGATCGACAGAGATATGATCATTCTGCTGTCGATAATGTCATTATTTTGAATAATCATGATTCTCATGCTCCTACAAACATATCGAACATGTTTTATAAACAAAACAAAACAAAACAAATATGTAAAATGTAAACCGTGAGTTGTGAAATCAAATGAACTGCAAAAATGTAACAATTGTCAACTGTCAAACTTTTTTTATGTTTTAAAATGAACTTTAAACTACTTTTAGTCGTGTAAAATATACCTTTATTAAGTTTTTATGCCCATCTTACCACCATATTCAGCAGGCTGTATCATTTTTACCTCTTGAAGAGAAATTATGAATTTAATATATGTAAAGGAGAATGCTGTAACTTTGATTGATTTTCAGTATTTATTTTTTTATTGAGTTTATTTACAAGTTCTTATTTATGTATGAATATTGATCTTAAATCTACCTGATTTTCATGCAATATATATTTAAAAATCTTGAAATTTTTAATTTTGATATTTTTAAATATTTTTTTTAAAAAATAACTGGCACGGTCGTCAATGGATTTAATCACATAAAATAATAAGATAATTATATAATTCGTAATAAAATTCATTTATTTTAAAAGACATTATTTTACTATTTCATGAATAAAAAACTACAGTTTTAAAAATATGTCTGTTTTCAAAATCTCCCTCCCTTCCCCCCGCAAACTAGTAATTGGTTCGTAGTTATTGTTTCTTAATGATTTTATTTGTAATTCATGAAATACTTACCCTTTTACTCTCTTGCTTACAAAGAGGAAATGTAAAAAATGCCATTAAAAAAATTCGATTTTCCGATTTCAATGAATCTCTTAGGCTCAGAATTTTTGAATCCGCATAATATATTGTTGGAATTATGCCTGTTTGTGAAGACGATAACTTAGAAACGATTTAAGTTAATCGGAATAAAATTAAGCATGCGATCTAAATAAGAAACGTAGATTTTTATAAATTTTGAACGAAACTCAATTACGAGAAGTTTGTCTGCCTGCAACTGAAAGGAATGATTATAAAACAGAAAACTTGATTGATAAAATGTGATACATACTTTTACCATCTTAATAAAACACTGCTACATCGTTAAAAAAAAAAATTCATCAAGAGGTTGATTTTGGTTTCAGTCATTGAAAAAGAAATAACCGAAATACAAATTCGGATTTGTTTGTTTTCCCCTCTATTCTGGAAAGAACAAAATGGTTACATGTAGACTTCTGAAAATAGAAATATCTGTATTCTTTACGACTGTGGATTCAACTAAGATTCCAAATTTTTTTTCGGGAAGGAAGAGAATAATACCCTAATTATAGAGTGCGAGAAAATCTGGCAGGCCACTCTTGCAGGTCAAACTCTGAGCAAATGCATTGCTCAAGTGGCTAAAAAAAAGATATTTACTTATATAAATTCTTATTTTATCAAGTATTCTTGATTTGGCCAATTTATACCTAATAATTGTCTATAAACCTAAAGATTAAAACACCTAGTATTTAAGATGTTGCAAACGTTTATGTATCAAATTATGGATAAGAGTATTCTTAAAACTCTTATATTTAAATTCTAAGAGTAAATTTCTAATAAACAAAGGTATGAAGAAAATTTATTTTAAGCTCTTAAACATGTTTGTTCATTATTACAATGATATTTCATTTTGGATTGAAAATCACCTACAATAGCCCATATGACCAAAGGTAAAAGAGTGATGAAATGCAGAATTACTATCACAGAAATAATGAAAATTTTCCTCTTTTAATTATCCTCTTTTTTTTCTAAATATGAAGAATTGTACATTCGACCTGACCAAAAAGAACAACATATCATGGTGGTTAAAAGCACAGCATGATATAGTTTCAAACTTAAACCTTTATAACTAATTTTTCATTAGTTATAGAAAAAAAAAGATTATAAAATTACAATCTTACATAAAATAAGATTATTATATTGTTTTTTAACCCTTTCAGGGGCGGTGACATACTCCATATGTCACCTTTTTACAATTTTTTTAAAACTAGAAAATCGCGTTGAAATAACTACATAAAATTTCCTAACGTTTTTTAAGTCTTTATCTTGCCAATAGACGGCAGCACGAGTCTTAGAAAGTATTCTGTTTCCACACAAAAAACTCAAGATGGAAGCATGTTTTCATATGATGTAATTTGTCTTCATTTTATTCCGATAAACTTTATTTTCGAATTCAAAAAGCTCATTTTTTTGCGTCATTCATGTTAAAAAGCGTCATGAATCCCTAAAACTGCTTTCATTTCATAAAAATACCTTCTAATTACGAGTTGCATATTTGTGAATTCGCTCCAAAACATGTTCTAGATGCGCGGTGACATACCCAGTATGTCACCTACCCCCCAGCCCCCTAAGGACCTTAATTTTTTTTAACTGTAAATTACATGTCAGTAATAGGATATAATCAGATTTAAATAATTGTTTCGAAAAAAAAAATCATTTTTGGCATAGTGCCCCTGAAAGGGTTAATAGTATCAAAAGATATTGAGCTTATGAGGCAAAAACTGATTTTTGTAATATTAACTTTTCATTGGTGAAATCAAAAAAATAATTTTATTTAGCAAAATCAGTATGCATGTCAACAATAGTTCTCGAAACTAAGCAATCTACGGGTAATCTTTGTACTAAACATACAAACTTCCGAATATTATTGTCAGTTAGTTACACATATTGAAGTAGTCTAAGGTACAACCGGTCAATCAGCACTTACCATCACAGTAAAAGATCTTTATTCGCGGGGTATATGTTCCATAAATATGCCGCGAATACAGAAACCGTGAATACGGAATGGTAATTTATATGGGATTATAGGAGATACGTTCCTAGGTGCCAAAATAAAAATAAAACAAATACATAAAAAATCAATTTAATTGAAGTTTTTGAACATTTTGATTAATTATCTTAAGGCTTAGGCAATGGTTTGAAGAATTTTGGAATCGCGAAGCTCATTTGCCATTCTCAAACCTTCACTAAGATTTTTCAAATTAAATGTCACGTTTCCAGTGCTTATTGAAGCCTCTTCTTCAATGGGCTGTGAATTTAGCATTTCCTCCAAGTCGGTTTCAGTCAGATCTTTCTTTTGCGATTCATGCAATTCCTGAATGTCACTTGATTCTATCTCTTCGAACCCATCTCGTCTATTCCATTCGCGATTCCGGTTATTTTTGCAGTTTGCATTTAACAACATACTTTAGACAAAGCTGTAATAAGATCTATTTTACTTTTTTTATTTGTCCATTTGACGGCATTTACAAAGGATATTGGATTGGATACCTATTGGAATCCTTTTATTATTATGTATGTACTTATTAGATTTGCGAATAAAGAAATTTTTAGCCGCAAATATAAGAATTGGGTCGCATTTTTAAAATCTGCGAATAGTGAAAACGCGAATGAAGGAAGCGCGAATACGGAGCTTTTACTGTATATATATTTTAGGATTGATAATTTTAGAAAATACTCAAACATTTGAAATACTTTGATAATTTTTTTTTTCATAGTGCAAATGATGTGTTTGTTAAATGGTTGTTGCTTTTAGTCTTATACTTTCTTAGTAAGGGAGTTCTAGCATTTATATTTAGCATCTTATATCTGTAATTATGTTCAGGTATAAGATGCTAAATGTAAATACTTAGCGTCTTATACCCGATTTTAAAAAATGAAGTATTTTTGCTTTCTCGTAAATATAGTATAAAGTATTGTAATCACTAAAAAATTCGAATCGAGATTTTGCTTCCCTCAGTTCGAAAAACACATTTTTTACAAAAAGTTTGTTTGTGACAAATATAACTAAAAAATGCTTTGATCTAGCTGAATGAAATTTGACATACAGACTTTATGTCAAATTAATATATTTTTTAAAATTGAATTTTGAACAAAATTTACTCAAAGGAAGTTTGTTTGTTAGGCTGTTTGAATATGATTTAACACAACTACAAACCGAAGAGAACTAGATAAATAAAATTCGACATATAGAATTAACATTTGTTATGTAGACATCTTTCAAATATTTAACCTATTCTAACGAGGGATTGAAGCATGTAAACGTGATAATTCAAAGAAGCAAGGGTTTAAATATATCAAATTTGGTATGGGATTTTATGACTATAATTATAGTTTCGTGCCAAATTTTTGTTTCAATCGAATGAGAAAAATGCATCTAAAACACAAATTCGATTTTCAGATGCTATTACCCGTATATTAGGGATTAATTGAAAAAATTATAACACCTCTTTAAGTTGACCCAATAAATTCAGTAAAAATGTTAAATTCACATCAAAGGTTCATATTTTTTAAAACTATTCTACGCCAATGCAATGCCATGTATCTGGGGTGACATCTTTCTTAATTCGAGCATGCGAAAAAATTTTAGAAAGACCCCTCCCCCCCTTTTTTTTTCCTTTTCTTTTTGGAAATGCAGCAAAACATAAAAGAATGATTTACTTTTTTCAAATTCCTTGCAATTATTTTGGAAATAAAAAAGAATGATCCAAAATAAAATGCTTTGACATCAGGATTTTTGATAATGGGGGATTTATATGGTCTGAAACCTGTTTAAAAATTTGTGGTAATATTGATTTGTTAGGCAAAGCAATATGGTTTTGTGACAGAAATGAAATGTAATTGTCCTATAAAATAGGATACTGAGCTTTTCATGGACTTTGAATCCTGAAAACAAGACTCCATTTACTTAAGCGACACTTACTCCCTATTTTCTTCATTATAATACCGACCTGAAATTGGTGCATCAATTTTTAATTGTACTTTTAAAAAAATCTTTGTACATCGCTTTGTGAGAAGATTCTGATTTTTGGTAGATATTTTAAGGTAATCTTAAATATGTTAAAAGACTAAAATTCATACTACCGCAGTTTTTCCGCTATAACCTCTGAAACTATTATTGAACAAACATGATTTTTACATCATATTAAAGATTAAAAAAATTAGCTTTCTAATGGTATCAGTGTTTGAACATATAACGTAAGTTTCTATTTTTAACGAATTTTTAAAGAAATATTTTAACTATATTTTTCAACAATATGTTTCAGACAAAGCAATAAAATTTAATCTGCCCAAGCACGTCGAAGGAAAAAAAAATGTATATCAAAGTGTTGCCATCCTATTGACAAAAGTTTAAATTAAAAAAAAACACGACTATTATTGCAAATTAAATCTAAAAAAAATATAACTTTGAGCACGTGACTGGATAAAACAGAATATTAAATGTGATATTTTCTTTTTAAAAAATGCAAAGAAAAGGTTTCTATGATCGTTTTTACAATATCTATATCATTAATTCAATAAATCAGCTTTATTTACGGTAAACATGATTGAATTGATACATGATCCACATTCATATTCGTGCCCAATGGCTAATTTGTGAATCATTAGTAATAGGCATTCATATTGTCTAGCATTGTTAACTTGGTTTAAATGTAAATAATTACATATTATGTAGCTTGATTCAAACAATGCATTGATAAGTATTGAGTTTTAGATTTTTTCATACTTTGCTCTGTGAGCCTTATTTTACATTTTTACTAATATTTAAAATAAAAGTTGTTACATCAATCAATCTTCTAAATCAATCATTAAAACTGACTGATTTATAAAAATAAATGAATATCATTATGAAAACGTGTTCTTTTAGATCTTTTCGCCCATCATCTTAAAGAAAATATCAATTTCAGACCAATCAATGTCCGGAATTACTCCAAGGCTGATTGATAATCATATGAATATGTGTTTGCGTATATGAAAGAATGCATGTGTGTGTGTGTTAGGGCACTAAACACCAGACCATATGATCTAGAGCTACCGCACTTGGTATTTACATATTTACTTTGTAGGATGAAAAAGTATACCTTGGTGGTGATTTTTTGAAACTTTAATTAATTAAAACCTAAGCTAACATTTGTAATTTTTCTGCAATAATTTCCGAAAATATTACAGCACAAAATTTTTTAAAATCATCTTAAAAAATGACTTTTTAAAAATTGATAACAATGTTTTAAACTATAAATTAAGTTTCTATTTTTAATGAAATTAAAAAAAAATTCTGTAGTTATATTTTCCAACTATTAATTTCTCACAAAATGAAAGTAGAATTTAACCTGCAAGAGCACGTTAAGATTGCACCAGTTCTTTGCTGTCACTTTGACGAAAACTCAAATGGAATGATTAAATTAGATCTTATTGCAAACTAAACCGAGGAAAGTGTGATTCTCAGCATGTGTTGAAATGATAGCGTACTGTTATGGAATGAATATAAGATGTGATTTTTTCCACATAATTCCTCAACAGCTGATTGCAAATCAGAGATATATAGTACAATGAACAAATAATCATAAGGCTTCTATAATAATGCGAGTTACATGACTATCGAAGTTTGAATATATTTGGCTGATGAGTTATAAAGAGAACAAGGTACGTAAGTATTTAATTGAAAGTTTTAGAACGCATTACTCATGGCGAATCAGTTGGTCGCCAAAGGCGGCTAGTAATTTAATAAATTATGGATTTCCGCAATATTTTCTCCCAAGTTTTTTAAATTTATTTTTGCAAAAAATGTGTATGTCATTTTTTTTTAGAGGTCACACCTCCTCTTTTAATTTGTGACGGAACTTTTGAAAGAAAATTTGGGGTTTAATAAACAGCTAATAATCAAGTGTTCATTGAGTTGTCTATTTTAATTTCGAACTGTCCCAATATAATCAGGATAGAGTTCCATCTAAATATTTTATCCAGTCGTAACGGAACAAAAAGATTTTGGTCTCTTCACTAATGTATCCTACTGCTTTTTTTGATTCATTGTTTAACATCTATGGATAATAAAGATTTTTCTTTAAATTAATTTTTTTAACCTCTGAAATCAACAAAGGTAGTTTTTTGATGAAATTTAGCATTTGTGATAATTTCTAACGTCCATTGATTGCTCACAAATCATCCTTTATACACCCTGAGGATAATCTGTTATTTTTGAATGTTTTCTATAACTGCTATCAGCAGTTAAGCTATTTAAGCATCATTTTCTTCTTTTAATAACTGAAGTTTTGTATAAATTTAATCGTGATATACATTTCAAAGGATATTGGTCCACTGGTTATAACTGCAGACTACAATTGTAGACTTTTAACTTTAACTGCAGACTTTTAAACGTAATTTAATCGTAAACCTTTCTCCTGTAATTGCACTGCATTGCTTTCTTAATAATACAATCAATTCAAAAGGTCTTATTTTTTTAAAACACGTGGAGTTACCTTCAAAGAAATATTTGCATTTTTATATGCACTTTGCCGGTCACGGCCAAGGAAGTACATGTATTTGCAGTTATCGTGCTTAAATTATATTTAGTATGCCATCTCGCTCATTAAATTTTTTTTAGTTATGCATTAGTAATCGTGCTTAGAATGTAAAATTTTTTATTAAGGAAATATGTGGAAAAATAATGCGACAGTTAAATTTTTATCAGTTAATGGTTTAAATATTAGCTTTAATTTTTCATAGGGTTATAGTTTTTGAAATAATCATTGAATTAAATTATAGTTGCAAAATTAAGATTGAATACTACGAAACCACCAGGTTGACTTTTGCTGATTTCTAAAATTATATTGATACTAGACGAAAATGTCTGATTGCGTAACATGTTGAAAAGATGTATAATTTTTGATCGCATTTTATAAATAGTATACTACATTAGAAATTTTAAAAGAAAACGACTCTTAATATTATATATATTTTTCTAAGTGTTCGAACCTTATAATATTATTTAGGTAAAAACTTACCAATTTTTGGACTTATAAACTGCATGCTAATTAATAGTCCACATATTGAGAAATAGACTGTCATTTTGCTGATTCCAAACATTTAGTGATCACCAGTCTTTTTCTGTTAAATTTAAATACTGCATAAAATAATTTTTTTAGCTATAATCTTTACAAAATTTTTCCCTGATATTTTAAATATTTGAATCAAAGGCATAGCATTAGAAACACTGCTCTTCGAAACTTTTATATTGTATCTCAATCACTTCATCTTAATCATTTATGGCGATTGAGATTGCCCTACATGTGTTGATTTCATTGCAGTAAGAGTTTTTTGAGGGTAAAAAGAATAATAAATTATTTGTAGTGAAAATTTGTATTTTTGTATTGTCTTTACTTCCACATTCGGAATTCTCCAATGTTAACTTCCTTAGCTTTCTTTTTTGATTTGTAGCCGTGAATTCAGATAAACAAAGACGCTTAAAAAAAGACTCTCTCAAGAAGTAATCTAATGTACTAAAGATCTGCTAAAATATTTGGAAAAAATAATAAAAAATGGATCAAAATAATTGTAAGATTTCAGTTATATTTCTAATTTTTACCTTAAACTCTGATTCAATATAAGAAATAGTTTTTAATTTAAAAAAATATTTTTTCCTTTTGAAAAAAAACAAACAAACAAACAACAACTTAAAAATGTTTTAAGAATGTTTTGACAATTCAAATTATTTCTAATCTATCCTTCAGTCTTTCCTTTAATATTTCGAAAGTATCTTATAATTATTTAAAGTGTGGGAATTGATGTTGGCTCAGGATAGAACCTGGGACCTTTGGGTTTGTAAGCCAGTAACATACCACAGGACAAAAGCATGCTCATCTCCCGTAGATGTTATCTGTCTTATTAAGATTTCACCACAAAAGTAACATAACAATAGTGAAAGCTGTTGGGAAATTGAAAGGAGTATAACCTATGAATATATCTCACGGCTTTGCCTCTTCTAGAAAGTAATGTAAAATAGCCTTAAATTTTATTTCGGAAATAAAATTGCTTAAAACTGATGATGAATGATTCCATTATTTCTATCAATATTTTATTTGAGCCTAAGTGACAACAACTACTACGGTAATGAGATATGGAAAAACATACATAACTGATTCTTCAGGATGTATTAATAAAATTTTTTCCTTAGACATTGTCTTCGAAGCCATCTTACTGAGTTGAAAGAATGGAATGTGAAACGTAAACTAGAAAGTAGTTAGTTTTTTTGTTGTTGTTGTCGTGTCCGTGTTTTTCACGGAAAGGGGGTGCAGTAGCTTCTGAGGGTAAAGACCCCTGAGCACCCAGAGGGCAGAAGTCCGACTTCTAGCTCACACACACGACATAACTCTTTTTAGGGGGTGGTCGAATTCATTCATACACTCATTCATCCATCAACAAGTCGGAATTTAGATCCAAATCAGAGACCGACTCATCTCTGATTCAGTACCCCCAGAGGTATCGTTTTGTTATGGGAATTTGGAGGACTTTGCAGTCTCGACATATTCAACGTGCCCCAACTGCCATTAGCCAACACAGCGGTCTTTGGCCAAGACGAGGACAGAACCCGCGACCTTTCGGTTACGAGACTGACGCTCTACCAACCAGGCTACCGCGGCCAGTAGTTAGTTTTAAAATCAATGAATGTACGTCCAATGCCGGCGCCAATTTTAATTTAATAATCCTTCTCGCATTTAGTATGAAGAAACAGAAATGACATCGTAGTACAATATTAGGCAATCTGCAGTTAAATGATAGAGAACATGCATAATTATGTGAATTGATTCCATTATAAAATCGGTGAGTAATGTGCTCTTTCGTGGAAAATTTTTTATGTTGGGATTATGAACAATTATTGTATCATCTTTTGGTGTAACCCTGTGAGAAATGTACCGATAGAAATGAACTATTCGATCCCGAGATTCGAAAGATTAAGTTCTGTGCCAACATTCCACTTCCTGAAATGTGATATGTAAACATGTTAATCGTTCTATCGCGTCAGAATATAAAGACGATAACGATATGTGAAATTGGATTACTACCTTTAGCAATTAATCTCATACTTGTTATTAGAATTCGGAATGTATGAAATTTAACTTATAGTCTTCTGAAAAAAAATTTAAGTTGTTAGTTAAAAAGGTACAGGATCATAAGGTGATCTTTGGTTGTAAATTTGGGAAATTTTTATTAAAGAATTTAATCGAAGCAAATGTGATATGTTCCAAGACAGGTTTAAATTTAAAATCGTTTTCGATGCCCTTTATCTTACATACTGAAAATCTTTAATTATTTTCATTAATTGATTATTTTGAAAGATCAGAAGCTTTCTTAACTGATCTCCATATAATCAAAGTATAACACAATCATATAAAACTTGATAAAAATTTGCTGAAAGTGTTATTATTAAGATTTTGCAAATGCATTCAGTTGAGATTATTTAAGTTTCTTTAGGATGATAAGGGAACAGAATATTATTATTTCACTGAAACTTTATATGTAGAATTTACCATAGAAGACATGGGGTATATAATTAACAAATTCAAAAATCATGGTTTCAAGGTGAAAATTTCAAGAACTTTCCATACTTTTATTAAAATTTTTAGTGGCAAATATTATTATGTGGGTTAAAATATATAGCAATTATTTAAATAACCATATTTATTCCGATTTCAAATTCTTCCGTTTATATTGCGTATGTAGAGGATCTCTTGATTATCCAACGATGTTTTAACACTGTTAGGCTTTTGCATCTTCCTTTATGTCTGTTCTTATTTACTACAACTTCTTAATCGAATCTGTAGTTCTCTAGGAAGTAGTCACCTAGATATGGAAAATGAACCTTCAGAGGCTTATGACTCCAAGCTTTTAGATGTGTCTTCTATCTGCTTTTTTTTTTTTTTTTTTTTTTTTTTTTTTTTTTTTTTTCGTAAAACTATTTCAAGCTGCTTTATGGTCAGCTTGAAGAACATTTTGTGACTCTTTGTTTTTGAAACCCTGCAAAAACAAAAAA